>CM034300.1:80019580-80252180 GCA_019925795.1 Dendrobium chrysotoxum | reverse complement strand
CCCCCTTCTGACGTTTTACTTATTTTTGTCACATAACCACCACAAAAAGGTTTGCTATCTTCAATATTGGTCTATAATGGACCATCATCAGACCCAATTCCTACGCCACTAGAGTTCATTATCCTACAAAGGATCGACTTAAATTAAACCACATGAATTTGAAACATGAAATTTTTTAAGTAAGAGTGTAGAGATGTCGCAGATTTGTCGGGGGTCCAAGGGGGCGTTGCCCTCTGGTAGGGTTTCGACCTGACTGGGTTCCGGTACCAAGCGATACTGAGCGGTATACGAGCGGTACCGAGTTCCAGTACCGAGCCTACGATGAAAAAAAAAGAAAACGAACCTACAACCT
The DNA here is from genome assembly GCA_019925795.1 of Dendrobium chrysotoxum. Classification (NCBI taxonomy): domain Eukaryota; kingdom Viridiplantae; phylum Streptophyta; class Magnoliopsida; order Asparagales; family Orchidaceae; genus Dendrobium; species Dendrobium chrysotoxum. The sequence continues at coordinate 80,251,828 of CM034300.1, read as the reverse complement.
TCACTGCTCACGTCGCCTTCACTGTTCGCGTCGTCGAGCTGCTCCGTCGACGAAGGATGATCCTGTCGGCTTTAATGCTCACGTCGTCGAGCCTCTTCGTCGACGAAGGATGATCCTATCCGCTTTTATGCTCGCATCGTCGAGCCGCTCCTTCGACTACAACGAAGAAGACGAACGCCTGTGCGGAAACGGAAAACCTAGCTCACCGAAATGTTTAAGCCGAGCGGGTAATCGAAATGAATAGGGCAAATTGCGGTTCCATTTTTTTTGTTTTTTAATAGAACATGCGTATCCGATACGTATGTCATGTCAAATTTAAGTAATATTTTAATTGGACAAGCTGTATCCGACACGTATCCGTGCCGTATCGGAGGGGTGTCCGTATCCGACGCGTGTTCGATACAGCATGCCTCGTAAATAGGAGTATTGAAGCCTCGTAATTTAGCACTAGTGAGGCTTATGCCTTTTAAAATGAGGTGTACGTCTTGAGACTTAATGCCTCGAGGTATTTTGAGGCGATGCTTCATTTTAGTTAAATTGTATAAAATTTGTTATTATATATTATTATTATTAATATATATTTTTATTCTATTATACCAAGTAAAATAACTAATTCTTTATAGGACGAATGAACAAAGTAGAATGTTGTGTTATGTTTAATAAAAATTGAATGATAATTGATAAACACTTCAACTTATAGAGATAAATAAGTGGTGTTGATGGAATAAATTCATTGGTTGTTATTGATATATAATATGATGATGAATGAATAATAGCAAAAAATAGTGAAAGATTTTGATGAGGACATCGACAAACGTTATCGACGAGTTTACCAGCGCCGGAATCGTAGATCCATGGCTACGATTCCCAGTTTGTATTTTTGATGCATTTCTTATATGGTAGTTTATTTATTTTCTAGTTTACGTTTGTGCCCTTCCTATGAGTATTGTTTTGAGTTGTAACCCAAGTGGCATATGTGTCATTATCTTTTATTTTCTTGTGTCCTATATATTGTGGCCTCCTCTATTGCATTGGATGATGAATTATTAATGAAATTTCAGATTTCTTTGCTTGATCTCTTAGTGAGTTCTTGAGAGGAGAAACCCTAGGCGAGGGTGAGAGTAATATCGGTCAACCTTTGGAGGATACCAAGGTTCGCGGTTCTTCAATCTTTGTTGCCTTTTCCCTTCTCCGTCTTACCCCATTCTCCCCGTCTCGGCTCACTTCCACCACCACTAAGCTCACCCCAAGTCCACCCCTCCTAAAGCCCCACCCGCCGGCCCGAGCCCTTTCCCCTCCCAACCCGATCCCAAGCCCTCCCTCACCGCATTGCCGTCGGCCACCTCTTGCTCCACATCATTAGGGTGATTCCAATCATCTTAATGATTCCCAAAATTAGCTCAAGCAAGAAAGGAATGATCTAAATTCATTTGAAATTCAGATTTTAAATTTCAAAATTTCTTTCCATATTTAGAATTCTAAATAAGGAAAGTCTTTGATCATGAGTCCAATTTAAATTCAAAATAGATTGGACTTATTATTTGCTTTCCTAATTTACAACCCGTGTTTGGAAACTCCTTAAATCTCTCCCCTCTCAATGCCACCGGCCCCATTATTGGGCTCTTCCCATTGCTTCCTATTGAGGTCCCTAATCCCACATTAATTTGAATTCAAATTTCAAATTAATTCCCTCCAAATTCACTTAAGTTTGAATTTAATTTCAGATTTCTAATTTTCCCCCTAATCCAAACTTACCCCTAGCCGCCCCCTCTCTCTGTCTCTCCCTACCTGAGAGCCCAACCCGCCCCTCTCTCCCCTCCCTATTCACAAGCCGCCGCCACCATTGTCTCCCCAGAGCGCAGAGAGCTTGTCCATGGATGGCGGATCCCGAAGTTGATTATGGCTTCGCTTATGACGAATATGGGCAACTAGATATTCTACGATCACTGTTCTTTGAGCCGGGATTCGGCTTCGACTACACTGTGGAAGAGTACGTTGATCGCATCCTCTACACATTGGCGGATGTTGTCGAAGAACAACTTCCATCCGAACCTTGGCAAATCACCGGATGATACACCCCTCCTCCTCCACCGCCGACCACCTTCTCTTGGATCAAGGCCATTGGTGTTGCTACCGTCATAGTGGCATTGTTCAGTGTTCTGAAAACTTCTCTCCATTAAGCTTCTACAATAAGTGTCTTTGGCTTCTTCTTCCTAGTGGTGATGTCAAGTCTAGCGTGGAGTATCTTCATCCGCTAAACCCTAGAGCAGTTGAGTGAGAAATCCCTCAAGGTGAACCTCTCATTATTAAATAACGGATTTTTGTTATGAGCTATGAATGTTACTCTTGCCTATGTATTTACTTAAGACGTTTTGGTTAATCTACATGTATTTCTTTGCCTAAGCAAGTGGAAAACTACGAATCCCTAAAGTCTTTGTTTGTTATTACCATAATTTGTTAATTGGAAAGCTTGTAACAATTTTTTTCTTATTAATCTGTTGTGAACTCCTTGCATGTTTCATATCATCTTGGTATCAGAGCATGGTAAGCATGTATTGCATGTGCTAGAAGTTCCTAGGAGTCTAGTTAACATTTCCAAAACCTGTTTGCATGCATACCATTGCCTAGTTAATTTAATTCACTATTTTTTGTTTGCTGTCCTTTAGATTCCTGCACCATTTAGATCACTTTTTGTAAGTCTATTTCATTGTTTAAGTGCTTTCCTTGTCACCATAACCTACCTAGTTGTCTAGGTTACTTAAACAATAATTATAGCTTGCTGTCCAAACATTTTCTGCACCCTTTAGTGACCATATAGTGAGTCTTTTTAGGCATCTGAGTGCTGTCCTCTACTTAGTTGTTTCCCTAAGTGTTCCCTAGTATTTCCCATGGATCCGGAACAAATTCAGGCAACTTTAGACCTTATTGTTGGTCAATTAGGAATGGTTACTCAGCAAATTAGAAACACCCAAACTGATTTAGCGGACTTTAGACGTCAGACTGGTGAGTGACTAGATAACATCGAAAGGACATGAAATCTTGTTATGTATACACCCTCTAGACCTCCGTCGCCCTATGTCGAAGAAGCTCGAGCTGACTACCGACCTCCGCGGGAACCTTACCTCCCTCAACATAGACCCAACCTTGAGCCCATAGGACACAAACCCATTTGGAGAGATAATGACGCTCTATTGTTGAAAAACATACGAATAGACACCCCTTCCTATGATGGCACTCTCAACCCTCAAGTTTTCTTAGATTGGCTCAAAGGGATGGATAGTTACTTCAAATGGTATAACATTTCAGAGACTAGGAAGGTTAGGTTCGCGGAGATGAAACTCACTAACAGAGCTAGCCAGTACTAGAGGAACTTAGAGAACATGCGTGAAGCTCAAGGATAACACCCCATCACTGACTGACGAACTATGAAGCAGGAACTCAAGAGAAAATACCTTCCTCCGTCCTACTACCCCAACCTCTTAGATATATTGAATAGGCTAACTCAAGGGAGTAGACCTGTAAAAGAGTATATCTCTGCTTTCGATGACTACATGATTTGTTGTCGCGGAGAAGAGACCACTATCCCGGCCCAAATCCTTTCTATGTTTAGAGCTGGCCTTAGGGAAGATCTTCGTGATGAACTCTTCGTAAGAGGAGTTGATACTTTGGAAGCCACCTGTAGCTTAGTACTCGACCTAGAAGAGTCTAGGACCCATTCCCATTCGAAACACCTAGACTCCCGTCCACCTCCATTTAGAACTTCTTCAAGTCATCCCCAAAGCCGACCCATTGGCCCAGTGAGCAACCGACCTACTGCCAGCCTAGCCCAACCTCGCCCTGACTTTAGAGGTAAGACTCCTGAGCGTGACACTCCCAAAGCCACTTCGGAAACCAAGTGCTATAGGTGTCATGGTTATGGATACATTGCCTCGCAGTGTTCTAGTCCATATAAGGGTACCATAATTGAAGAAGTTGAAGAAGAGGAGGAAGAACCTGAAACTGATCTGGTTCATCACGTTGATGATGAAGAGGACTTCTTCGACGAAGATAACCCCGTTGACCTTCAAGTCGTTAGATGTGCTTTCTCCCGACCAAAGCTGAGTGATGACTGGCGTAGAACCTCCATTTTCACACCTTTATTAAGATCAGAAATAAGAGCTGTAAGGTCATCATCGACAGTGGAAGCTGCGTCAACGCTGTCTCCTCCGCGATGATATCTAAACTTGATTTAAAAACGACACCCCACCTGAACCCTTATAAGGTTGCTTGGATTAACTCAACGTCCATGGAAATAAAAGATAGAAGCCTAATCCCCATAGAGTTTGTTGGATATCAAGAGAAGGTTTGGTGCGACGTGCTAACTATGGATGTGGGTCAAATTAGCCTTGGTCGCCCTTGGTTATTTGACCACGACGTCCATATCTACGGGAGAACTAATACCTATGTATTTGAGCATAATGGCAAGAAGATCAAGTTGGTACCCTCGCAACCTAAACCCAATAAGCCTGAACTCGCGCCTACCCCTGTTAAACCTAGCAAAGGATTGAACCTTTTAACTGCTAAAGAATTAGATGTTGAGTTTAACCAAGGGTCCCCCATGTATGTATGCATTAGTGGCCCGAGAAGTCAGTAGCGAAACCGAAGAACTTGTTCCCAAAGAAGTACAACCCCTCCTCGAGACCTTTACTGATATTTTTCCTGAAGACCTACTGGACCATCTCCCTCCTTTAAGGGACATCCAACACATTATTGACTTGGTACTTGGCGCTTCTTTACCTAATCTACCTCATTACCGCATGAACCCCGCGGGACACGCCAAACTTAAAAAGCAGGTAGATGAATTACTTCAATGAGGCTTCATTAAGGAGAGTCTTAGCCCGTGTGCTGTCCCCGCCTTATTGACACCCAAGAAAGATGGATCATGGAGAATGTGTGTTGATAGTAGGGCAATCAACAAAATCACTGTGAAGTGCCGTTTCCCATCCCTCGTTTAGACGATATGTTAGACATAATGTTTGGAGCAACCCTCTTCTCGAAGATTGATCTCAAAAGTGGGTATCATCAGATTAAAATCTGCCCAGGTGATGAATGGAAAACGGCTTTCAAGACCAAGGGCGGGTTGTACGAATGGATGGTTATGCCATTTGGCCTTAGCAACACCTCTAGTACCTTCATGAGAGTTATGACTCAAATTTTTTGCCCGTTCTTAGGAAAATTCGTAGTGGTCTATTTCGATGATATTTTGATTTATAGTAATTCGACAGATCAACATTTGGATCATTTGAAATAAGTCTGTGAGATTTTGAGGAAAGAGGAATTATACGCAAATCCTAAGAAGTGTATGTTCCTCACAAATAATGTCACTTTTCTTGGATTTATTATTTCATCTCAAGGAATATCTGCTGATCCTGTGTAAGTACGAGCAATTAATGAGTGGCCTGAACTAAAGAATATCAGGGACGTTCGGAGTTTTCACGGATTGGCCACCTTCTATCGGAGGTTTATTCGGAATTTTAGTACTATAGTGGCTCCCATAACGGACTGTCTCAAGAAGGGAGAATTCCATTGGACCCCGTCTGCCTTTAAAGCTTTTGAAGAAATAAAAAGGAAAATGTAGAAGCACCCGTTATGCGTTTACCGGACTTTTCCAAAGTGTTTGAGGTTATGTGTGATGCATCTGGCATTGGCATCAGTGGAGTCCTTTCCCAAGAAGGACATCCCATAGAGTACTTCAGTGAGAAGCTCAATGACATCCGACAATGATACTCTACCTATGATAAGGAATTTTACGCCATTATTCAATCTCTTAGGTATTGGAGACACTATTTACTTCCCCAAGAGTTTGTCATCTTTTCTGACCACGAAGCCCTACGATATATAATTCCCAAAAGAAACTCAATGCCCGACATGACCGTTGGATTGAATTTCTTCAAGAGTATACCTACACTATCCGACACAAGGCCGGAGCAGAAAATAAAGTGGCCGATGCCCTAAGTCATCGCATGCTGGTAACCCAAGAAATGAGAACTGAAGTGATTGGGTTTGAACGTCTTAAAGAAGACTATAAGGACTGCCCTGATTTTAGTGATACATATTCTCTTTTGACTTCCGGAAGTGAGCGTACCGTCAATGATTTCTTAATAGAAGATGGATATCTATTTAAGGCCCAAAAGCTCTGTATTCCCCAAACATCTCTTCGTGAATACCTTATTTGGGAGTTACATGCTGGAGGATTAGCTGGTCACTTCGGGCAATCCAAAACCATTGCCGCGTTAAAAAATCGATTCTATTGGCCTAGCCTCAAGCGCGACGTTAGTAAACTCTTAAGGAGATGTCACACCTGTCAACTTGCCAAACAAAGAAAACAGAACATTGGACTCTATACCCCACTCCCCATACCTAATTGCCCTTGGCAGGATGTAAGTATGGACTTCGTCCTCGGCTTACCCAAGACCGTTAGGAAGCACGATTCTGTTTGTGTGGTCATTGACCGTTCCTCAAAAATGGTCAATTTCCTCCCGTGTTCTAAGACTTTTGACGCCTCTCGGATCGCTAAGCTCTATTTCAACGAAGTAGTTAGACTTTATGGCCTGTCGAAAACCATCGATTCCGATAGAGATGTTAAGTTTACAAGTTACTTTTGGAAAATCCTATGGCACAAGATGGGCACGAATCTCCAGTTTTCAACTGCATTCCATCCTCAGACTGATGGGTAGACTGAGGTTGGTAACAAGAGCTTAGGAAATCTCTTAAGAACTTTGGTAGGTGAGAACATTAGGGATTGGGACTCTAAGCTTCCCATAGCGGAATTTGCCTATAACAACTCTATCAATGGAACCCTTGGTCTAAGTCCTGTTGAGATTGTGTATGGTTACCAACCTAAACAACCCATTGATTTAGTTCCCATGAGTCCTAGGGGTAGAACATCAGAGTCTGCATATTCATTTGCATCTCATCTTCAGGAGTTACATATAGAGATTAAAAAGAAAATTGAACAAAGTAACACCAATTATAAAATTATTGCTGATAACAAAAGAAGGTTTAAAGAATTCAAAGTTGGAGACTTCGTGATGGTACGGATCCGCCCGGAGCGTTTTCCTCCAGGCTCCGTAAAGAAGTTGCATGCTAGAAGCGCCGGACCGTTTAAGATAATTTCAAAGGTTAATAGCAATGCTTACGTGCTGGACCTCCCAAAAGGTTTTAACATTAATCCTACATTTAATATAGAAGATTTAGTAGCCTTCGAGGGACTAGAATTTAACCCCAACAATCCACTTCATAATCAGCCTTGGGTGACCCCACCTGGTGAGATCCCTAACCTACCTCCATTTCCCAATTTGCCGTACTTACCCATAGCGGAGAAGATCGAAGCAATACTAGATGATGAGATCATTTCCACAAAAAAAGGGGGACGCCGAAGATACCTAGTTCACTGGAAAGGAACACCGGAGACAGAGGATACATGGATTGATAGAGACGAGCCACAGAGTCTAGACTCAGATCTCCTAGAGTTGTACGAGAGCACCAGAGATATTTACTCGACGGGGTCGAGTTCTCTGCCACCTGGGGAGAATGATGAGGACATCAATAGACGTTAGCGACGAGTTTACCAGCGCCGGAATCGTAGATCAATGGCTACGATTCCTAGTTTGTATTTTTGATGCATTTCTTGTTTGGTAGTTTATTTATTTTCTAGTTTACGTTTGTACCCTTCCTATGAGTATTGTTTTGAGTTGTAGCCTAAGTGGCATATGTGTCATTGTCTTTTATTTTCTTGTGGCCTATATATTGTGGCCTCCTCTATTGTATTGGATGATGAATTATTAATGAAATTTCAGATTTCTTTTCTTGATCTCTTAGTGAGTTCTTGAGAGGAGAAACCCTAGGCGAGGGTGAGAGTAATATCCGTCAACCTTTGGAGGATTCCAATGTTCGTGGTTCTTCAATCTTTGTTGTCTTTTCCCTTCCCCGTCTTACCCCATCCTCCACCCGTTGGCTCACTTCCACCACCACTAAGCTCACCCCAAGTCCACCCCTCCTAAAAGCCCCACCCGCCGGCCCAAGCCCTTTCCCCTCCCAACCCGACCCCAAGCCCTCCCTCACCCCATTGCCACCGGCCACCTCTTGCTCCACATCATTAGGGTGATTCCAATCATCTTAATGATTCCCAAAATTAACTCAAGCAAGAAAGGAAAGATCTAAATTCATTTGAAATTCAAATTTTGAATTTCAAAATTTCTTTCCATATTTAGAATTCTAAATAAGGAAAGTCTTTGATCATAAGTCCAATTTAAATTCAAAATAGATTGGACTTATTATTTGCTTTCCTAATTTACAACCCATGTTTGGAAACCCCTTAAATCTCTCCCCAAATCCTCTCTCCCCTCTCAATGCCGTCGGCCCCATTATTGGGCTCTCCCCATTGCTTCCTATTGAGGTCCCTAATCCCACATTAATTTGAATTTCAAATTAATTCCCTCCAAATCCACTTAAGTCTGAATTTAATTTCAGATTTCTAATTTCCCCCTAATCCAAACTTACACCTAGCCGCCCCCTCTCTCCCTCTCTCCCTACCCGAGAGCCCAACCCGCCCCTCTCTCCCCTCCCTATTCACAAGCCGCCAGCCACCATTGTCTCCCCGGAGCGAAGAGTGCTTGTCCATGGATGGCGGATCCCGAAGTTGATCATGGCTTCGCTTATGATGAATATGGGCAACTAGACATTCTACGATCACCGTTCTTTGATCCGGGATTCGACTTCGACTACATCGTGGAAAAGTACGTTGATCGCATCCTCTACACATTGGCGGACGTTGTCGAAGAACAACTTCCATCCGAACCTTGGCAAATCACCGGACGATACACCCCTCCTCCTCCACTACCGACCACATTCTCTTGGATCAAGGCTATTGGTGTTGCTACCGTCATAGTGGCATTGTTCAGTGTTCTGAAAGCTTCTTTCCGTTAAACTTCTACGATAAGTGTCTTAACACGTTAAATAACTGATTAAACATGATTATACTGGCAAAATGAAACTTAACACTCATCTAGAAGTAGGCTCCTCACAGCGCACAGGGTTATTATGTGATTTAAGAATTTTAGAAAATGAAAGTTAAAATTTGCTAGAAGCCAATGAGACCAATTGTGTTTTATATATTTGAGTGTTTGGCTACCTAAATTGGTAACACTTTGTGGTGAAGTTAGAGCACTAGCATCAATGTTTGTTAAAATATCAGTTTGATGGATGGTTATTGTAATTAACAAGTTCTGCAAATAGAAATTATGGATATTGTAGAAAATGTTTTTGATGTGAGTGGGATCGTACAAGAAATTTCATTATGAAGATGGATGGTAGAGTTAAGTATATTATTTAATTAAAAAAATAGGGCATATTTGACTTGCTAGTGATTTTGAAAATGGCCAAGAAATGTTTAAACAACACTTGTAGCAATCATCAGAAGTGAAGGAGGTTGAAAGATTAAAAAAAGCGAACCCAAATTACCCAAGATATGGTTGATTTTGATGATGTTGTAGTTAGAACCTTTCTAAGTGTCTAATTGTAGCTTGTTATCCAGATACCCAATATTATCCATATTTTTTGCCACAAAAGTTAAGCATGCTGGAAAGTAGTTTAGCATTACACAATATACTAGTCAATTTGCTAGAGTGCATTTCAAGGGCGCATCAAAGTGCAGATTGACAGTAGGAAGTTGGCGTCCAAATTCACGCTTTCTATGGAGATGCATGTAGAAATTTGCTGCCTGGTTTTTTTTAACTTATAAAGATCCGCACTGAACTATGATATCAAAACCTATGGAGAACAAACTCTCAAAGTGTAGTGGTTTGCTTCTCGATTTTTTGTGTTTGGATGGGTTTCTAAAGTTAGGGGAGAGAGGGTTGATATTAGATTGGCTTAGGAACAATTTGAATTGTGATAGTTAAGCATATCTTTTTTCAGGAATTGAAATGGTAAATTGTGAGGCCTTAAGTGGGGATGTAGTGTATCCTTGTTTTCTTTTCTAGCTAATTCTTTTAGGTTTGAAGTAGGGGTGTCAATTCGGGTCCACGGGTCAGGTTCGGGTCGAACCCGACTTGACCCGGGCTTAAACGGGTCGACCCGAACCCGACCCATTTAGCTAAACGTGTTCGGAATCTGAACCCGAACCCGACCCGGGTCGACCCGACCCGCCAACCCGCTAGAAAAATATTTTTCAAATTTTTTTTCTTTTTACTTAAGCAAATTATTGAAAATAAGAAACAATAAACAATAAAAGATTAAAAATGCAATAGATCAATAAACAATAAATGAAAAAAATTTAAATTGTATTCATAAATTCTTATAAGTTACAACTTTACAATTACAAGTGTAAAAAATATAATAAAATTTACAAATAGTCAAATATATAATAAAATTTACAAATAGTCAAATATATAATAAAATTTACAAACAGTCAAATACACCAAATACAAGTATACAACTTAACTAAACAAGTATAATTGTATAAAGCTTAATTGTTCCCTTCCACTCTTTCAGTCCATCGCTCCATCATCCATGTATAATCATCAATTGCTCACCATTTATGATTCACCTATAAAGAATCTGCAATGTTGCAAAAGAAAAAAAAACAAATAAAAGCAATAATTCATTGATTGTTACTTGCTGCTTACTAGCAACCAAAGGCCAAAGCCTTAGCCATTAGGCTCAGGGTGAACCTAGCAAAGAAACATCAGCTGCAACAACTCCAAAAATTGTGCCCTCCAAAGTTATAAATTGGTAATGTGACTTTAATCAATTTAATTTAATAGTATCTGCTCAAGCCATAAAAATCACTTATACCAATTTATAAATTGGTTGCATCTAAATGTGTGTTGCTACTGGTGTATAACTTCACCAAGTTCTTCATCATAGCCTGACAGCCACTAGCCCAATAGCACTCAGCAGCAAAAAAAGTTAAAAACCAACAACAGGCATCAGCTGGCAGCTTGGCAACCACTAGCCTAAGTGCCCAAACAACACTTCAGTCTACAGCAGGCAGATAAAACATAACAGAACTGTCCAAACAGAACCTTAGAGCCCAACTGGCCAAGTGCCCAACTACGAAACTACCCAAACTGCCAAACAACACTTCAGTCTACAGCAATAGAAAAATCAATAGCAGAAAACCAGATCGCACAAAACCTGAAAGGCCAAATAGCAGCATTCTCAACAACCAGAATGCCGGATTACTGGCAAAACCCAGAGCCCAAACAACAGCTCACCATCAGCCCATCAGCAACTAGCAAGCATAAAAAATATTTTCTTAGTAAAAAACTAAAAAAGAACAGGTGTTACACATAGGCTCACTAAGCCATTAAACAAACAACCGATCCATAACTCCTCCACCAGGACTACCACCATTAAAGAAGCCATAAATAAGCAGAAAACTAAGTAAAGGCTAAAGCCTAAAGCAGAGATAAAACTCAGCAAAAATGAAATAAGACATCAACCCATCATAAGATACATCAACCCATCAGTCATTCAGTCCAGTATTCCACCATATGTTTAACAATTAACAGAAAAACATAAATAAGAATAGTGTCTCTAATATTTAAGATCATATGCTCACTGACTCATTCACGACTCCAAATTGATTTCCGTCAAAATCCAAACCCATTATGTCATCTGTCACCGCATCAAGCTCTGGGTCTTTAGCATCTATTACAAATGCACCAATATTAATTTGTTACCAACTTAATTGCATAACAAAGTATAAGTTATATAGTAATAATAATTTATTACCTTGGTCACTATATAACCAATCTTTAGTGCATACCAATGCTTCCACAATATCATGTTTCAAAGCACTTCGATATTGGTCGAGTACTCTACCACTATTGCTAAAAGCACTTTCAGATGCCACAGTAGAGATTGGGATGAACAAAACATCACGAGCCATGCTTGAGACCTGAGGAAATCTGTACTGATTAAGTTTCCAAAATTGTAAAATATCTAGCTCACTATTCCTATCCAACTTTGGTTCGTCCAAGTATATTTCAAGTTCTGACTTTCTATTTCTTGGCATTGTTACTTCTACTTCAAAAGTGTCATAATCCTGTGCAAATGATCATAAGAAATCATGTTTCATAATTGTTGTTAATTGAGTAGTTGAAAGAGAGCAAAAGGAATTGTAAAATGCAAAGTGGTAATATAGAACCTGAAGGAATTGTGATTTAATGATTGTTGTTGATTGACTAGTTGAAGGAGTCCTTTGTGAAGATTGGGATGTTTGAGATTCAGAAGTTGAGGTTAGATCTTTTGTTGTTGAGTAGTTTGAAAACAGTGATTCCAACTTCTGCTTGACTTTTTCAAGCTCAAATATATAATTACCAGCATACAATTTCTTGTAACACCATTCAACAAAGTTAAATTTATATCTAGGGTCAAGAATTACAGCTATGGCCAAGAGTACACTGAATTCTGACCAGTACTTTTCAAATTTCGCAATCATGCCAACTGTCATTCTTTTTATATACTCTGGCCCAGAAGACATTTCATTCTTCAACGTTGCATATGCAGTAGAGACACATTGAAAATATAGATTTGCAGTAGGATACTTAGATCCAGAAAAGAGACAAGTGATTTCATAGAAGGGTGCTAAAAACTTGCATATATTCACTAATTTATCCCACTCAGAAGTTGTAGGACAAAACTTGTAATTGGAGTCACCCAATTCCAAATGCATGAAAGCACGTCTGAAATAAATTGCGCTGTCTAACATAACAAAAGTAGAATTCCATCTAGTTGGCACGTCTTGTCTAAGGCCTCTATTACTTTCAAGAAGACTTTGCCTCACACAATCAAGAAACTTCTGCTTTCTTAATTGAGATCCCTTTACATATTTAATACTATCGCGCACCTTCAGATCAGATGAATCAATTTCTTTCAAACCTTCCTGAATAATAAGATTCACTATATGTGCACAACATCTCATATGAAAAAATTCACCATTGCATAGAAGACCATTTTTCAAATTCAAATGGTTCCGAAGAAAAGCAACAGAAACATTATTTGCAGATGCATTATCTAAAGTGATGCTGAAAAGCTTGCTATCAAGTTTTCATTCAATCAAAAATTGTTGGAGTTTCTCAAACAATGCTAAGCCATCGTGGGGAGGTGGCATGAAACCAAAATTTATAACTTTTTTCTGTAACCTCCAATTATTATCAATAAAATGTGCAGTCAAGCAAATAAAACTATCTGTGTTGATAGAAATCCACAAATCTAAAGTTAAGGAAACTCTACCCTTACAACTACATAGAAGAGATTGTATCTGAACTTTTCCCTAACAAATATTTTCTTGCAATCAGTTCGTGCTGTATTTCTAGAAATAAGGTGCAAATCAGGACGCAAGTAACGAAGTAATGATCTAAGACCAGCCCATTCAACACATTGGAAAGGTAAATCATGCATAACAATACATGCAGTAAAAAAGCTGCGAAATTCTTGATTATCAAACTTATTTTCAACCACAGAAATAGATGCACTTGAGTTGCTTTGAAGAATAAGTTGACCTATATCTTGAGAGTTCATTTTCTTACAATTTTGCAAGTGACGTCTCAGATTTTCTGTACCATTTTTACTATCACATAGATATGTAGCCCCACATTTCTTACATTTGCAACGTTGTTTGCCATCATTTGCAAGGGGCAACATTTCGAAATGTCCCCACACATTAGAAGTCAATCTCCTTTTCTTTTTTTGAGTTGTTCCACTAGCATTATTAAGTTCATCACTATCACATTCCTGTTCATTATCAGTAGAACGTGCTCATTATGATCAGAAGGATTACTCGCAACAACTGTATTTGAATCCTCCATCTAAAAAAATTGTATAACTCCACATTACAACTTCACATTATAGGATTGCATAAAGAAGAGAAGCTAATAGGCAAAAAAGTAATTATTTAATTTTTCTCATTATAACCCTAAACTCTTTCTCTAAAAAAATCAGCAAGTGAGCATAAATCAACACAACAAGTCAATATGGTGAAATACTGAAATGGTGCCTTATGAATTTACATTTATGTTGTTTTGAAGTATGACAACAAGTCAGCAAGTCACATATTTAACAGCAACATTGCAACAGTACATACAGACTAACAGAATCACTAAGTCAGGCAATCAGCAATCAACAACAGGTCAACAGCAAGCTGCAAGCCGGCAAACCCCCAAGCCCAAATGCAAATATCCAACATAAAAGATAGCAACAAGCAGCTCAGTGATCCTTTGACGACCATTTTCATCATAAGCATAACATAAAAGATGTCAAGTTCATGATCTCAAGTTCACAAAGAAACCCTAATCAACATTTCAACCCACCTCTAACTGTCAGAGTCTCAGTCATTATAAATTTATAAGAAAACTTGATGCAGGACTAGTATGCTTTGAATAAAATTTAGGATTTGCACGCATTATTTTAAGAGCAAGTACTTGATTAAACTACTAGCAATTTAGAACGATAAAATAATAGCAATTTAGGTGCTTGCGTTTAGGCTAAACCACAGTAAAAGTGCTTGAACAAACCAATAGATGGGAAAATCAAATTAAAGATAACATAGTAGATGTTCATTCATAATCCCTTAATTAACATTAAAATAAGTAAACATATTAGGAGCTCTCAAAGTAACCCTACGTTTACTAAGCTTTCGTTTTAGTAAATCAAGCGGCGTAGATCTGTTTGCAACTTTATCACCACCTACAAGGTTAGTAGAAAGACGAAGTGACTTGACGAGGAAAGAAAGTTCACCTTAACCGGGAAGGATTCGTCGTCGGAAAGTAGTCACTTGGAAGCCTATGGTATGGGTGAGGACCCGTAGGATTTGAGTGAAATATCCTCTGAGTGGGAAAGTATCCGGAGGGGAAATAGTCGTGAACCGGCCGAGGATGGTCCACCGTCCTTTCTTCCTCTGATCGTCGATCGTATCCACCAACGTGATATGGATCCTTTCGAAGTATTCTTCGACGGTGTTGTCGAAGTCGAACCCAACGTCGAAGAACGGGGGAACGGAGGATGTTGACGTTGTCGTGTTCGTCAAGAATCAACCCGTAGTCCCATTCGGGGACTTCCATTCATGTTGGTGAAGAAAAGAGAGGTCAGAGCCAGTGATACCTTGCTGCCCTTGAAGTTTTCCTTCAATGGTTGAAGGTTTCCTTGGAGAATCAAGTGGGAAAAGGTTTAGGGAAGGGGCTGGCCAAGGGGAAGGTAATGGGGGGAAATTGGTTCCGATTTTGGAGGGGTAAGGTTAGGGTTAGGGTTTAAAGTTCAAAATCTGAAATTGTTTTCAGATTTGAAATTGGAGGGAGGTGGATAAGGAAACTAGGTTTAATTTCCAAAGGGAAGGATTAATGTGAGAGAGGGGATTGGGGAGAGAGAGAGGGGAATTGGAGAGAGAGAGGGGGCGGAATAGGGAAGGGGGGCCGGTGGCTATGAGGGGGATAGGGAGGAGATTTGGGTTCTAAAATTAGATTTAGGAATTAGGAAAGTTTTAATTCAATCCCCTTTATTTGAAAATTTCAAATAGGACTCAATTAGGAAACTTTCCTAAAATAGATTGAGTCAATTAGGAAAGTTTTAATTCTAACTCAATTTGAATTTGAACTTTGAATTGTTTCCCAAACAATCCCAAACTAATTTAGGAAACTAATTCAAGGGGGAGGGAGGAGGGATGTGGCCGACGACATGCTTGGGGTGGGGGGTCGGTTTGGATGGCCGGCGGGTAGGGGAGTGGGAGGAGGGGCCGTGAGGTGGGGAAGGGGATTGTGGGGCTCGGTTTGGTGGGGAAAGGGGAGGTGGTCGAGTAAGAGAGAAGGGAAGACGAAGGAAGATAATACCACGAAACTAACCACGAATTCGGACTCTTCCCAAGATTGGTGGGTGATCCAATTCCCTCTCCAAGGGATCTCTCTCTCCAAGCTCTTAGCTCTCAGCTCTCAAACAAAGTGCAGGAAATTTTTGTAGAATTCATTCATTCATTAACATCAAAAGACAACAATGAGGCTATATATAAAGCCTCGTACAAAGACTCAAGAAATAAAAGACGACAACGCCCTTAGGGCTTACAAACGATCTCCCTTAAGTAAGGGTAAAATGGGAAATACTGAAAGTAAATAAAACATGACATCAATAAAGAAAATACATAATACAACTCAGAAATATATCGAATCAATCGTGGCCGTAGGTCGACGACCACGTCTCTGATAGACCTTCCATGCTCTGATGTCCCCATCAAAACTCTAATTAGATAATCCTCCATCTACAGATTATAGAAATCACAGAATCACCAAATCGGTAACGCTCAAATAGTGAGAGTCGAAACTCAAAAATTATTACAAAAAGGAAAAACAAATCTTCCATAAAAAAACTAAATAGAAATAAAAAACTACGTCTGACCGTCCCACCGATAGTCCAAAACAACAAGAGGTCAAGAGTTATTGAAGATATTACCGACCGTCACGAACGAGAAAGCCAGAAAGGAGGAGGATTCGAGGAGAAATTCAGAAGTCGGGGGAACCAAAAGATTCAAGAGGTCGATAGAAGAAGATAGCAAGAAAACTCCGCTGATCCAGTGCTCCTGAAGGCCCAGAGAGAGCGAGGAGTGCAAACCTAAAACGGAATAAGACGGAAGAGGGCCAGATACGAAGACTCGAACAGCTGCCCCTCGACTCGAAATCGGAATATAAGGATTAAACAGAGAGGTCGCGGGTTAGTCGGGTCGCCAGCGGGTTGGCGTGTTGACCCGAACCCGACCCGAAATATAAATGTGTCACGAAATTAGACCCAAACCCGACCCGTTTATTTCGCGGGTTGACCCTAACCCGGATTTTTCGGGTCGGGTTCGGGTCGGGTTTTCGGGTCTTGTCAGAAATTGACAGGCCTAGTTTGAAGGCAAATAGAATTGTTGTAAGCATCATTTTAAGATTGTGTGCTTTTTTTTTTTTCCATTTTGGTTGTTCTTTTTGTGCTATCTGCTTGGACCGAGGGAACTAGATGTCTTGATAAGTTGTCTTATATTTCTTTTACGTCTTGTGATCTGAATATTGCTAAATAGTAGACTTCATGCAGTCATACTGCAGTTCCAGTTGGATGTTCTCATGACATGATTTTTCCTTTAAATAATTGCCAGTTACCTTCTTTTGGCTTGGCTTCTTTCTATTTATGTTGATTTTTTATTTGTACCCCCTTTTTATGCTGTAGGTTTAACTAAGAGATGACTGTAATTGAAGTTATTTTATGTTTCTATAGTATATCTTATTCTTGCATGTTAACATGCTCTATTGAATATTTTCAGGCACTGGAATGTTAAAAAGTGAGGCTTTAATGTTGAGAGAATCTTCATTGCATCTTCTTATTGAGGAATTGAAGGTTTGTTGGTCTATGATTTGCAATCGTATAATGATCATCTTTGCCATGATTCTTTGTGAAAAATCACTGAATTATTTCTTGTAAGGAGTAAATGACAAACACTTGGATGGTACTGTCACTGTGGAACATAACCATGCTATTAGCCTTGATTATTTGATCTTGTTGCATAGTTTAGAAGCTCCTAAAAATATAATAATTCTAGTGTTTGTGTATCACATTAAAATCTTCACGCATAAGATGTAGCCAAGCCTTTTGGTTTTCTCTTTGTTGGGATAAAACCAATTCTGATGAAGTACAATTGGTTGATTATTCAGTGAAATTAGAAATACAAATGCCCACTTTTTATAGGCCATTTACAAGTGAAAAATCAAACTACAACAAAGCAACATTTACAAGTGCTAACATTGGCTATTTTCTTAACACATCTATTCGGAGTGTTTAAGTATATGTAGTTGTTGCCAGCTTTTAATTATAATAAGTATTTTGTTTCAGAAAGATCACTTTGCCTTAAGTCATGGAGAGTTTCCTCGAGTTCAAAGGCTTAAAAAATATTATTTTTTTGTTGAAGTGGGTTTCTTTTGTTGCATCTTATACTGCCACGTAGTTTAATAGTACATAAAGTTTTCTCTCATGCCATTTGTCTTGAAATTGATTAGCCACGACATTACCATGTTGTTTTCCAAATTCTAGATGTTGAACAGTGTTTGGTAATTCGAGGTGCAGTAGTCTTGATGAGTTATTCTTTCTTAGCTTTGCCGCATATGTAATTCAAGATGGATCGTGACCACTACATGGATTTGTGGCTATTTAGTTTGTGGCATGTGACTTGAATGATGGGAATTTCTTTTCCACCTATGTTTTTGGTAAAGCTGACGCTTGGATTGTCAATAACTTCTGACATTGGGCTATCCTTTATGTTATTCATGTTGTTCTTCGCCATTGAAGGATTCAGGTGGAGGTTTCTCTCTTTGATACCATATTGAAAAATCATAGAAGAGGGGATAAATGTATAATTTTGTAGCTTTGGAAATTCGAATAGCGAGAGACCTTATTTAACATGGTAGGACATTCCTCCCTCTTCACCAATTTACTATCAGCATATCTTATTGTATCCTCCTAGTTCGGAAATAGGAGAGCTGGACATATTCAACATACAATAACCTTCCTAACTAGCACCACATGGTAATACAAATATGGAGATAACCTTTACAACACTGGTTGTCCACTGTCAGCAACAAAACAATCCCATTAATGCCTTATTACTACATACAATAATTAGGAGATTCTAGCAACAATGACCCTTCCCTTAACAGCAGCAAGTGCAACATGGATCCTAATATGAAGTGGATGCAATTTCCTCAAAATCACGAACGACAATGAAAAAATTAGGAAGAATAATACACCAAGACTCTTTTTATTGCAAGATATATGAAAGAAAATAACAATATACAGTTGGGTCTTCAATTGGAGAGGAAGATCTTGCTATTATTTCTTCTTTCACTACTCCCTTTCTATTATTTCTTCTTTCACTTTTATGGTGTGATTTAGAGTGAATCCCACCACCAAGTTCAATTAAACCTCTGCCATGTCTAAATTCAACTCTTCCTCCACAACCACTGCCTCACTCCCACCTCCCCCAGCTTTCTCGTCATCATAGATGGTGAGGACCTGAAGAGTTTGGTCCTTACACCTATGCTCCGGTGTATACCTCTCATTACATCTGAAACACAACCCCTTCGCCCCCTTTTCTTGTAGCTCCCTTTTAGGGAGCTTCTTGAAGTTTCCCCGGTTCCCCTCCAACAGTCTTCTTCGGGGTCTCCCTAGGAATACCCGGTTTTGGCCCCTTAGGTGCCAAAAAGGTGGTGGTCATCTGGTACGAGCCTCCTGAACTGCTGTCTCTGGCCTCTCTCTGCAGGTGCCTTGAACCCTCCACTAGCTGGGTTAGCTCCATCACATCTCCCAAATCACGAGGCCTCATTACTCTAATTACCTATGAATATCTGGTTTGAGCCATTTCATAAAGTTCTCCTCCAGTACAGTCTTCAAAAGTTGGTGCCAATCGGCTGGCGAGGTGCTCAAACCTCTCAGGGTACTCCACCACTTTTCCCTCCTGCGTTAGAGCGAAGAACTGCTCATAGAAGTTCCCTCCCCTGCTGATTCGGAAACGTTTCAACAAATAGTCCTTAAACTCCTTCCAAGTCTGTATGGGCCGCCTCATATCACTCCACTGTTATCACGCCAATGCTTCCCTCTCCAAGCACAGGACGGCTGACATCAGTCTCTCCTCCGTTAACCTATTGACGACAAAGTACCTTTTCATCATATAGAGTCACCCATGTGCATCATCTCCCTAAAAAACAGACATCTTCAGCTTTCGCACCCTCGGATCTCCTCCGTTTGCTTTGTTTCCTCCATAGCCTTCCATTCCACAAATGGGTGGTCCCCCCCAACCTAAATGTCCCGATCATCCCTTCTACGCTCGTACCCAAACCCTTCATCAAAATTCCCTCTCCTCCTCTCCAAATCAGCAGCCATTTGTTCATAATCAACCCCTCTTCTTTCAAATTCAGCACCCTTTCGTTCATACCCAACCCCCTCACACCCCTTCCAATACCTTCTACCTGTCTCCTCCTTAGGAATAGGCTCTAGAAGAGGTCTTCTCTCTTATCCCTCCAAGATCTACACCTCTTGTTCTTCCCCTATCCTTATCAGATTAGGGTTTTCCCCACTCTCTTGGTTGCGATGTCTTCCCTCGCCTTCAACGACGCCGTTTTGGTTTGGCCTTCGAGCAACTTTTTCATCATCTCTTCCATGATGACAAATTTCCCATCGATCTTCTCGTGGACGGTTGAAATTTGAGTTGGAAATATGAAATTTTATATTTCAATTGTTCGATCTTCTCTTCTAACACTTATATCTTTTTTCCTGCCATAGGTACCTGGATTTAGGCTCCAAACAGCAAGAAATAGTAATTTGATACGAATGTGGCATCCAAATAGTAGAAATCATCAAGAACGGAGAGAAAAAAATGCAGCAGAATTCAGCAAGAGAGATTTTTATTTCAGCCCAGGAAACTGCTCTGATATCAATTTGATATGAAGTGGATGCAATTTCTTCAAAATCAACGAATGACAGTAAAAAAATAGTAAGAAGAACACACTACTACTCTTTTCATTGCAAGATATATGAAAGAAAAAAGCAAGATATAGTTGGATCTTCAATTGGAGAGGAAGATCCGGCTCTCCCAAATCCCTAGCCGCAAGCTAGAGCCCCCTAAAAAAAAAAGACTACAACAAACACAAATCATCTGATCCTGAAATCACCCCATTATTAGCCTTAAATAGACTCTCCTAATTCTGATGAGGACATCAGCCAGAGATTTCGACATGTGTATCATCGGAGGAATCGTAGATCGACGGCTATGATTCGGAGCCTTTACTTTTGATGTATTCATGTATTGCTTATTATTTTGCATTTTAGTTTTCCTATTTTACCCCTATGGGTAGTGAGTTCTTGTTGTAGCCCCGAGGGAATTTGAGTCTTTCTTTTTCTTTTACTATTTAGACCTATATATAGAGGTCTTTTGCATTGTATGAGATGATGATGAATCAATAAAAAAATTTCAGCTTTTCTTTGCTCTTGTTTCTTGTGTGCTTTGGAGAGAAGAGAGAACCATAGGAGAGGGCCAAAGCAATACCCGATAGCCACCGAAAGGTCTTGGCTCTAGGACTTATTTTCCTTTCTTCCTTCCCCACCTCCCTCCTATACCCCCACCGGCCTACCCTTTCCCCTTTGGCAGCCCACCCACTGGCTAATCCCCTCCCTAGTCTTTCCTTCCCTTCCTCAAGCCCACTGGCCCCCTACCTCCACTCCAAGCCGCCGGAAATCCCACCCCACCAGTGCAGCTGCCGGCCTCTACCCTCCAACCGCCGGTTCCCCTCCCTAGATCTCCCCTAGCCATCGACCTACCTTGCCCACAAAGTTTGAAGTTTCAAAATTCAAATTATTTTTAATTACCTTCCTAAAATAACACATTGTTATTTAGGAAAGTATCCTTATTTGAATTCAATTAAATATTTGAATTTCAAATAATTTCCTTTTGTTAAAACCCAATTAGGAAGCCTCCCTAAATAAATCAAATCTTAAATTAAAATTCAAATTTGATTCCAATCAATAATTAACTCCTTTGGGCCCACATACATTGAACCTAGACACCCTCTCTCCCTTCTTATATGGCCGGCCCCTTCCCCTTGCCTTTTCTCTCTCCAATTTACTCCCAAACTCAAATTAATATCCCCATAAATCCCTCCTAAGCCGCCGGCCCCCATAGCCTTATTTGGGATAATTTGAATTCAAATTAAATGTTTCCCTCCCTTTGGAAAATCTGAAATTAAATTCAGATTTTTCTAAGTCAACCCTTCCATCTCTCTAGCCCTAAGCCTAGCCGCCCATCTCCCTTTACCTCTCTACCCGAGACTTCCCACCTCGGGATCCTCTGCTCCCTTCTCCCTCCACAAACCGCCGGCTCCTCCAAGAATCCCAATAAAGAAGTCTCCCATACTTATGGATGGCTTATCCTGAAGTCGACCACGGATTTGCATATGATGAACAAGGACGAGTACACATTTTTCTATCTCCTTTCTTTAATCCCAATTGGGAGATAGAAGACACCGTCGATGAATACGTCGATCACATCCTCTTTAGTTTGACCGAGGTTATCAATGAGATACAACCATCCAGGCAGTTGCAAATCATTGGATGTCCGCCAACTTCTCCTCCTCCGGCTACTTCTTCAGCGAACAATATTGTAGGCATCGCCTATTTCCTAGTGGCATCACTAGGATTGCTGATATTCTACCTCCGCTAAGACACTACTTTTATGAGCGAGAGTGAGGGGACTCAAGGTGAAAATATCTAGTTGTTAAACCGTGGATTATTGTTATTCATTGCCGTGAGTTTTACTTATTTATTTTGTTATTTGCAAGTATCCTTCTAATCTCGTTTGTAACCGCATGCTATTACATAACTTCTAATTGAAAATCCTATGGATCTAACTTGGTGAAACATTAGGTTTATAACTAGCAAAGCTTCAAATTATTATTAATTTCTTAAGCAATTCTTGATGTCATACATGTTTCACATCAAATTTCCTCCCAAATCAGCCCTCTTTTCTTAAATAGTTTCCTCTTATATTTGAATTCAAATTAGATATCTTTTCCCTAATTAATTCCCTCCCAATTGTAATTAAAACTTTCTTAAAAAATCTCCTTTGATTCCTCCACCTTTCAAATTAAATTAATGTTTTACTGGGTCCCACAAGGGGGGTCGAACCCGTCTTGCTATTCTCAGCTGGGTTCGGTTCTGCTGAGCCGGGTGGAAGACTCCCGCCCTCCCCTGGCCTGGGCTTAACAGATCCTTCCATTCTTGGCAGCAGCAGGAATAGCAGCTGCCTTTCTGTTCATGGCTGCAATAAGTCCTTCCATTCTCGGTAGTATCAAGAGCCTTTCTTTGAAGGTAGCAGCAAGAATTCAGAGAATTGATTGTGGGGAAACCAGAAATCAACGTAAGACTATACTAATGTCTTGATACACATGATCAATGCAGCGGTCGCCTTGGTTTGAGATGAAGTTACTGGTTTTTGGTAGGCTTGGCCTATTGTTGCTGCATCGAATTGTCATGGTAAATACAGTCATATTCAGTTTAGGATAAGCTAGATTATTTAATTTATTTTGTAGGGTCTTCCATAGGGGACCGTGGTTTATGTAACCATTAGATTGTTATTATCCATATTTGCATTGCTTATTCCTTATCATAGACTGATCTCAGTTTTTCTTTGTTCCTTCTTTTTCCTCCTTTCCTCTTCCTCCTTAACCTCTTCAATTCTATTGTAAGCTTTTTATTGCTACTCTAAATCCATTGGCTTGTAGAAATTATACTTAGGTTATTTGGGCTTATCCAATGAAATGGAAGATGCACGATTATGATAGGTTGATTGAATTGATTTAAGATTCATAGGTAGATAGTGGGAAGGTGAAGTGAAGGGTAACCTGGCTGGAAGAGTTGAATAAAAGCTCACATAATCCAAAGTTAACACCACTAGCACCATTCAACAAGAATGAATGGAGAACATGTTCATAAAATCTATATCTCAAATAGTTAGGGTGTTTAATGATGTGATGATTCTGATCTTAGCTTGAAATTTTTTTCCTTGATTTTATAATTCTCTCTCTGAAATCTTCATCTTGATCCATATGTTTGGAAGCTTATTTTACCATTTATGTGTGTGAGCAGGTATCTGGTTTGGGTTTTAGCAACTCTCGTTTTTATGAAATGGATAACTATGGTTGGGGTGATTTTATGAAGCGTACAGACACATCATTAGCAAACAATGCTTCTTCTGAAAAGATTTTCGGAATCGATCCTTTCTTCATAGATAAAGGTAACTAAGTATCCAATGAAAGGATTCTGTCGACCTTACCTTCCATCACTTCATCTTTAAAAGCAGCATTATGTGGTAAAATATACCGTTGCTAGTACAAGTGACTTCGTTGTTTTTGTATTAGTATTTTAGTATTTGGAATAATTTTGCATCAAGTTCTCTTTTTCTGTTTTATGTTTGCATATTTATTATTTTGGAAAGAATTTGAAGATCTGCTGATCTGCAACATTTGTGCAACACAATATAAGTCACTATTCTTACTAACCATTATAATTTAATTATTCTTACTAAGCAGCCATTGTCTATTCCTTCTTCCTTATCTACCCCATAAACTTTTATATACATTTTTTGTTGTATATTTGTCTGTGTCTGTTTGAGGAACTTAAAATATCTTTTGTAATTCATATTTTTCTTGAACCTGCTTATTTTACTACATAATCCGCTTTTCTTGAAGTTTTAGGCATATATTGATGGTTTCTAGGTAGCGTCACTCTTTGAATGGTCTGCAGTAGGTGAAGATGTTTTTGAGGGACTTGAATTGCATTTTAATATAATATTTTAACAGAGCTACGACAATATTTGATATTGGTACTTCCGTTTTTTTGGTTTAATTTCATTTTTTTCCTATTTGTTTGTTCTTATGTTGTTTTGCTTTTGTTTGGTTTTAATTTTCTAAGAAAACACAGCACATTTTTGTTTAAGTAAATGCTTTTTTTTTGGGGGGGGGGGGGGGGGTTTCTTTTGCTAGTGAATTGCATTTGTGTCCTTTGTTTTATGCATCAAGTGTTATTTTGATACTAGATGTCTTAGATAGGGTTATCGGCTACAATCTTTTTTCATTAGTTTTGACCAGTGTTTTTTTTTGGTCATATATGTTGATATACTTGTTAAAGCAGTACATGGTGTGATCGAACTCCTTGAGAGAATTGCTATTAACTTACTTTGAACCTTTTCTGGTGATCCTTATCTTATCAATCTTGTTTTTGTTTTCAAATTTATTAGGTCAAGATAACTGTAAGGATGAAGGTTTTGAATTCAGGGCACCTACCACTCATAGAAATATTTTGCGAGTTTTGCGTGCTATGCAACTTCCTAGGCCTGGTACATATTTGGATGAGTTGATTTACTTAACAATTTACTTCTCTTGAAGAATGTTTATAAACATATATATATATATATATATATATATATATATATATATATATATATATATATATATATATATATATATATATTTTTTTTTTTTTTCGTTAGTCCTATTGGAAGGAAGTCCTGGTGTTGGTAAAACGAGTCTAGTTATTGCACTGGCACAACATTCTGGGCACACTGTGGTGCGGATTAACCTCTCTGAACAGGTTCTGGATCTTTGACTTTTTCTATTCATTGTCGAGTTTATAATCCTATGGAAGTGACTTGTAGTTACATGTAATCATTTTCAGACGGATATGATGGATCTCTTGGGCTCGGACTTGCCAGTTGAGACTGAGAATCGAATGGAATTTTGCTGGGTTGATGGCATCCTTCTCCAGGTTTACTATTTTAAGAAGTAATTTCATATATAATTGTTTGCATGTGCTGCTGATATGTATTCTTATTCCACTTATTTGGCAGGCATTAAAGAATGGATATTGGGTACTACTAGATGAATTAAATCTTGCTCCACAATCTGTATTAGAGGTATTTTAAATTTAATTATTATTTCTGCTCATTGTATTTTAAACTTATATATTGATTTGCAAACTATCACAACTCGAATTTCAGGGTCTGAATGCTATTTTAGATCACCGTGCTGAAGTTTATATTCCAGAATTGGGCATAACATTTAAATGTGCAGCATCATTTAGGATTTTTGCTTGTCAAAATCCCTCTTCTCAGGGCGGTGGGAGGAAAGGCCTTCCTAAGTCATTTCTGAATCGCTTTACTAAGGTTGACAAAGTTTTAGAAGAAATACGAAATACAGTATTAATATAAAAAAGAAAGGAATAATAAATACTGTGGTTCTTTATTGATACTCTCCTGTGTTACAATTATAGGTTCATGTGGATGAGTTGGCAGCTGAGGATTATCTTTTCATCTGTCAATCAAGATATCCATCAATCCCATCATTACTTCTTTCTAAATTAATTACCTTTAATAGTCGACTTTATGAGGATACCATGATACATTGTAAGTATGGTCAAGATGGTTCTCCTTGGGAATTCAATCTGCGGGATGTCATTCGGTCATGTGAGATTATACAAGGTAAAATTGTATTCCTTTTTGTCTATCATATCTGATTATAAGTTTTCCCAATATCTGCATGATTTGGTGTAAACATCTAAGGTTGACTATTTTCAACATGAAGGTTCTCCCAGTAATGTCATGTTTGAGAGCTTTTTAAACATTGTATATCTTCAGAGGATGCGCTCTGCAGAAGATCGAAGAGAAGTTTTGAAGGTTTATGAGGAGGTCTTTGGTCTGAAACCTTCTATATCTCAGTTTCCAGAAGTATGCATCAATCCGCAATATTTGGTTTTTGGTAGTGCTCGTGTTGAAAGAAATCATTGTCAACCAACAAAGGCTTTCAAGAGTCAGCTCAATCTCTTGCCAGGGTTTTTCCAATGTTTGGAAGCAATCACTCATTGTGTACAGAGGCAGTGGTTGTGCATTTTAGTTGGTCCATCTTCTTCGGGGAAGACTTCGGTGATACGGTTGCTAGCTCAACTAACTGGAAATGTCTTGAATGAACTGAATCTTTCTTCAGGGACAGATGTTTCTGAATTGCTTGGTTGCTTTGAGCAATACAATTCCTTCCGAAATTATAAAGCTTTAATGTCCCAAATTGAACGATATGTTGATGAATATTTTAGTATAGGGCTGGAGACAAACTGGAAAGATTTTATACATGAAAGGAAGAGTCTGTTCGCAAAGTGGTTTTCTTTCTTTTCATCCCATAATCCTTCCAAGTTTACTTCTTCATTTGCCTCTTCATGGATGGGTGAATCCTCCATGTCCGTTGACCCATTAGTTGATATAATTAAACAACTACAACATGATCTTAACATGTTCTCTTTGCCCGTGTCTTATTCTTGCACGGATCTAGATAAATCTCTAAAAGTTATTCAAGTTTTACAGAAAAACCGGCTTGTGCAACCTTCAGCCAAGTTTGAATGGGTAACTGGAAATTTAGTCAAGGCCATTGAACTTGGTGAATGGGTTGTATTGGACAATGCAAATCTCTGCAACCCCACAGTATGTTGACCACCTTCAGTGCTTCTGTTATACTTGATTAATTCAGATGCTAATGTTTATATAATGATTCAAGTTCTTTGCATTCTTAATGGTGATTAGTATAATTTCTTTTATGTAATTTGTACTAATAAATGTCATTTTTTTAGGTCCTCGATAGAATCAACTCTCTGGTAGAACCAAATGGATCTATTACAATTAATGAATGCGGTCTTGTCGATGGGAAGCCTTTAGTACTTAATGCTCACTCTAGATTTCGGATGTTTATCACTATAGATCCTAAATATGGTGAAGTTTCCAGAGCAATGCGGAATAGAGGGATTGAAATATTTATGCTCCAACCAGAGTGGTTACCAGTCGAATTAAACACCACATTTGAGGACATGGAAGTAAATAGTGCGAAGAGGTTCTTAACTCTATCTGGCATTCCCATGCACAAAATGGTATTGGCAATGAGTGAGGCACATTTGTCTGCAAGAACTGCAGGGTTAAATCTTGGTGTCCGCATCACACTTCTTGAACTTGCTCGCTGGGTTCAGTTGTTCCAGCAACTTATCATGAATGGGAATGATCCCATGTGGAGCCTTCAATTAAGTTGGGAGCATACTTATCTAGCAGCATTGGGTGAGCTGGGAGGGATAGAGGTGGTTACGCAGGGGAAGATTTCATACTTGTCTGATACTGAATTGTACAGACTAGATCCAGTTTCAGGTTGCTCTTTATCATTAGCTGGTGGATGGCCATTGCCCTATACACTTAGGAATTTTGTGCACTACTCAAGGGAATCCTGTGTACAACAAAATTTCTTGTATTTGGAGTTCCTAAGTTCTCAATGTGCTTCTTATTGCGTAAGTAATACTGCTAATTTGTCTTCAGGGAGCGAGAGACTCTTCCCAGCCATTTTACCAGTAGAGATGCTGAATCAACATTTATTCCCAAAAGTTCAGCATGGTCATATGCAGGCGATATTTGATTTGGTACAAGCTAATCAGATGTTATTCTTTGCTGCTAACTGGACAATTGAACATGCAACAGAAAGTGATCTTGATTTATATATTGGGTGGTTTAGATGGTACCATATGAAACTGCAGCCATACTGTTGTTTCTTTGAGTCATTCTGTATGATTCTTGAGCAGGAAAGGGATCATCCCATTTGGAAGTGCATTCGAAAGTGCCGGATGGAGTTGCTTGCTCATAATGGAATTAACATTGATATGCATCCCATTCCACTGCTTTCACTGAAGTTAGTGGATTTTCCTATTTCAGACTCACTCCTTTTGAATAGCCAACATCGTCTTATTAATGCAATTCATTGTGTAAGCTTGTTGAGGCGTACTTATCAACAGTGGAATACTGAAACAGCATTTTCATCAAGTGAAGATACATTCAAGTGTGCAATGCAACGAATATTGCGTTCTCTGAGGCAACTAGAAAGTGAGGTGCTGAACCGTATTACAAACTTCAATGACCTGTTCCATGAATACTTGTTCTTTCTAGAATTGCATACTCTGTTCTGGGAAAATGTTCAATCATCTCATTTTGAACACCTGCCTATAATTTGGAGTTGGCTAAAGAAGAAAGCAATAAAATTTCAGCCAAGATTTCCTGAAGCTGTAGGTGCATTTTTGGTAAGTTTGGTTCTCATGTTTGTACTGATTTTCTTGGCAAAGAAAAATTTTGACCTGTTTTTATTACAGGTTGAAGGTCTAAATCTTAAATTTTTACCTGGATGGAAATTAGACTACACATCACCTACATTATGGGTGCATGGGGGACATCCTTTTATTCCATCCTCTTCAGATATATTTTACAAACTGAAACAACTAAGTGGAATTTGTGAGGCAATTTGGCAAACACGAAGGCTGTCTGAGGAAATTCACGAAGGTATAGATTCTTTTGAATTCTTGTAGTTGATTTTTCTAGCTCAAGTAGATTTTACTCATTTTATGCATGCGCTTTCAGATGAAAATTCAAAGCTTGATGCTATCATTTCAACCAATACTGATCTTAGGCGCCTGGCAACAGAAGGTGATTGTTATGTTATACATCTTCACATGTGCAAAAGCTTTTTCAAAGTTTGTACGATTTTTAAATATGTTTTGTTTTGGCATTTTTGGCATATTATATAATGATGATACCATTCTGGGATTGTCCAGTTTTGAATTGTGGGTTTTAGGCTTTTAAAATCTGTCCATTAAATTTTAACATACACAATAACTTATTTTTCTAAGATTTTAAAATAATATATGCAATTATGCATTTTAGAAATACATAAAGTTTAGATGGTATGATATCTCACGGATTGCTAAGCTGTTCTCTAGAACTGCCAACACTACTCAAATTGTAAAGAAAATATTCTCCATATCCAACTTGAAGGTGATATTCTATAATGTAGAGCTCGGGTGTTCTTTGGTTAGGATGTGGACCAACTACTTATGTGTTTGGATATATGGGATACATATTACTTCGCTTTCTAATTTTTCTTTAATTAACTATCGATCGATTTATATATATTTGAATTGCGGTCGTAGCGGTTTTGCTTGTGTATGATGTTGATGGTTAATTTGTTGTCATGATATTACTTCATAATATTCTCTCATTTGATTTCTAAGTCAGGATAATTTTGATCCACAACAATTCACATACCCCTAAGGCCATTTCCCAAAATTTAGCTTTGGCGCAAATCAAACAGCTATTGATTGCCATTTGATGCATGATTTAGTGCTGGATAAAAGTAAAGTTGTTTTCATTTAAAGACTTTTCTTGAAGACAACATTGTTCATACAATCCTTAGCAAAGATAACATCTCAAGAGATGGTGAATTTTTTGAAACTTCAATGATAACACTTACACCCTTTTTGTGTCGAGGAACATCATAAGAAGATGAGTTTATGATTCTTGATCCGAATTTAGTGTTTTGATTGGGTTAATGGACATAGGCTAGCATGCCTCATTTTGATCATCTCTAATAAACTATGAGGCATAGCAGAAGCAACCAATCTGGTCAGACATCGTTCTTAACAATCCATCATGAATTTGCTAATCAAGATCGAACGAATGAAAATTAGTTTAGATTGAATGTCATAAAACTACATTACACTTGAAAAGTATCTAATAGATCTGACATAAGGATTGTTATGGAAGTGTACATAAATAAAATCATTAAATTAAATTTAGAACTTTTAATTAACTTGAAATATAAATTCATGCATACCAAAAATCTGTAATTTACTTAATGTACATTTTTTTATCTTATATTCCAAAATTATACATTCATTCATAATAAGAAGGTATTAGATAAACTTGGTCACTTATCTATCATCTTATCTACTCCTTTCCCTTTTCTGAAAAATAGTTATCATATGTGATGAGCTAAATGCTTAGTGAGATAAATAATTATAATCTAAAAGAAGCATAGAAGACCATGCTTATTATATGAGCTAAAAGAAGTATTAATATTCAAAGTTATAACTAACATAGTACAACATATTTTAAATCAAAACCTGCTTTGCTAATTAACTGTGTGAAAGATTGAATCAGAAATAACAAGCATAAATGTTGCAGGAGAATGACACTACCTGTTAAGTATCAAGACACTCAAATAT
Organism: Dendrobium chrysotoxum; assembly: GCA_019925795.1. Classification (NCBI taxonomy): domain Eukaryota; kingdom Viridiplantae; phylum Streptophyta; class Magnoliopsida; order Asparagales; family Orchidaceae; genus Dendrobium; species Dendrobium chrysotoxum. The sequence goes on along the minus strand of CM034300.1, from coordinate 80,221,156 downwards.
ACTTGTCTAGTCAATTTCTAAAAGTAATTTCTTATTTTAATTTCTATTTTTTTCTCATTCTTACTAATCATCACCCTATAAATGTCATATAATGCTTATATATTCCCTCGCATATTTTTATCGTTTGGTTCTCACCTATCCCGTTGGCCATAATAATAATTTATAAAGTCTAGTATTTAATTTATCAACAACACCTTGATATAGGTTGGATCATCCCATCTATCTAGTATCAAGAGTCGATAGTTCCTTTTTATTTTTCTAATGAGGCTCACCTCATTAGAACTTTTGCTTCTTTCTACGGAGATCATGATAATTTACCTACCTATCTCACGGGATATGGCCTTTCAAAGGATTTTTTAAAATTTTAACATCATTAGTTTAAACCTTTGCCATTCCTTAATGCTTATATGCACATTTATCAATCAACTTATAATGACATGCATCAATGGTAAAATATGATACATGTAAAATTAAATATTTATGTGATAATATCTGCCTCAAATGTAAATGTAGTTAGGCTGTCTTATAATTGAAATTGATGAGAATTATTTTAAAATCATCTGAACCAACGATCATATATGTTGACCTCTAACTGTCGCAAGCCCCACGACTCAGCCGGCCTCTCCCCACGATCGGATATAACCGCTCAAACTGTCTCGCTCTCACGACACAAAAATGAACGCCCCCTCTCATTCCCGGGTACGCTCTCAGAATCGCAAGAAATCGCAAGCAAGGAAGGAAATTTGGCGACTTACCTCTTCCGAGTCTGAGCCGCACTCGCCGTCTTTGCCGCCGACAGCGACCGACTGCGACTCCTCCGCAAACGAGCCAACCACCTACCGAACCGGACGAACCTTAGAGCCGTTGTCTCCGGTCGCCGCTTCCTGCTCTGTCTTCACCGCTAGATCTGCCGGCCATTCCCCATCTCTGACTTCAAGCAAACCGTCCAGACCCACCGGCCTCCAAACCTCTGGCCAAGCCCGACATCCGCCTCCGGCCGACCTGCGAACCCGACTTCCGCCTGTTCCCGCCTCTGACCCGTGCCCTAGCCATCCTCCAATCTTCCTACCGCCGGCCGACCGGAAGCCCGACGACCTAGCCGCCTCCGACGCCTCCGACGCTACCGAGTCCGCTGCCATCGCCGACCAGAGCTCCCCCGTGCGTGGCCTTCGCCTCCCTGCCCGATCGGGCTCTTCACGATCTGCCTCCCTCTCTCTACAATATATTATATATTATATATATTATATATTATGTTATAAGTATATAGTATATAATATTATGATATATTATATAATATATATATACTAATATATATATATATATTATGTTATACTAATATAATATTATATATATATATATATTTATTTATATATATATATATTATTGTAATGAAATAAAAAAAAAGAAAAGAAACGAGAGAAGAGAGGATTTTCAAATGGGCGCCAAAGCAACAAAAATTTGAAGGAAGTCCCGGGGTTTGATTCGGTCCCCCGAAGCCCTCGATCGTCGAGCTAATCCGATTGAGGGATTGAAGACTTGAAGACTCAATCTCCTCGCCGTTGATTTGATCCGGTCGAGCCGAGCCTAAAGGGCAAATGCCCTCCTTATCTCCCGGCGCCGGGGAGGGGACGCTGGAAGGCTGCCGAAATTTACTCAAAATTTTGGGACTTAGAAAAAAAAAATTTAAATTTTGGACTTAGGTAGATTTTGGAGAACATGAATTTAATGTAAAACCTAATTTAAATTACATTAATAATTATAATCAACTTAAAACTTTAATCTAAACTTTTAATTGATTTAAAAATTAATTGACTTAATAACTAACTTAATCAATTGAGTAATTGATTTTAAGGTCAAGATTTCATATCTTAAATCGAAATTCGATTAACTGAAATGGAATTAATTTAATAAATTCAAACTAAATCAAAACTATAACTTTAATTAATCCAAAATAAAATCAGAAAGTTTAAAATAAATAAAATTGAAATTAAAACCTAATTAATAATTAAATCAAACATTAATTAAAATTGAACAATCTAAAATCTAATTAAACAATCAAAACTTTAGTCGAATTAAAAGTTTAATTTAAAATTAATTGATTGAATCAATGGGGCAAATTTAATTTAACATAAATAATTTTAAAATACATGCAAAACTAAAGATTTAAATTATCAAACTAAACTATTAAAATTTTTTTAAATCATTTAATCGAGCAAATAATTTTAAAATTCGACTAACAAGTTAAATCAAAACTTCAAATAAATCAAAAGAAAATTTAAATCAAAAGAACATCAAATCATTGTTCTCCACTAATCAACCTAAGTACAAACTAATGCTCTCCAACAAATGGCAGCTCTCCAAACAATGAAACTCTCTCTAGCAATTCTTCAACAAACAAGTTCAAGCTCACTAAGATCTTCAATTGTAGTCTAAGTTGCATATACCTGAGAGTCCTCTAGACTCCTGGATACGAGCGCCTGCAAACAAATAAATAAAAGTCAGCACAATTATAACGAAATTAAATGCTGGAAAGAATAAATTTAACTCTTAATAGTAAGAGCAAAGTACGGCAAAGCTAGTAAAGCAAAGTGCTGAAACAGGTAAAGCAATAGACTACTGTAGTATGAAAAGACTAAGGGCACAAAGCAAGATGCTAACACTAGTGTCGAGGGAGATGACTTGATATATGGTGCATGTAAATCGTGCAAATATGCATAGACAAGCCTCTTAACTTAGAAGAAATTAGTCTATTAATGACTGAAGTTAGTATCAAAATCATCTCCTAATAATCTCCATAACTCATTAGGATTTTGTACTAATGAAACTAGCAAAGTAGCTAGGAACTTATAATACCTGATACTACAATTCACCTGTGAGCAGGAACAGGGAATTCATAGTACCCTTAACAAGTAGTATACAAGCAAGGACGAGGGGATTGTATTGAATAAATTAGATCCCTTACGAGAGAGAATGGGAGAATTCTTAGCGAGCAAGATAATTCTCCTACGAACACGAGCACAGATCTTCTAGTACCTATTGAGCAAATATCCTCTGCGAACTGTGTTAAATAACACTTTAAAGCGTCAAAACAAACTAAATGCAATAAGTGAAATCTAACACACTCAAACGCCACCGGATCCACAACATATGTACAAGCGGACAGAAGGCGTTCGTAGGCCCTTAAATGAAATCTCGGGCAATTTTCTAAATAAAATCACTGGCACTATGGATCCTATTTAAATATTTTAAAATTTTTCCTTATGTATTAAATATGATCCCTTAAACTCAAGTGCTATTACCCTGCATGTGCTCCTGTCAATATTTTAAAGTTATAAACACAAATGTTCGAGAATGCTGCGCAGGGTCAAATGCTACAACCGCATGTGCTCCGACCACCGCATACGATTTCAAAATCTAATGGTCTGAGAATGCTGCGCGGGTCTAAATTTAAGTCTCATCCTCCTCCTCAAAAGGACTGGAGTCGACATGACTTGAATTACAAAATTCCTCCCAAATTCTTATGAAAATACTAGTGACTTTAACGTCACCCCGATGATGTCCGTGTTGATACGAAATCTCAACCGGAGGGGTCAAATCTCAAATCAAACAAAATTCCAAATCTCTGAAATGAATTCTGTCACTTAAAAAACTTAAAACTAAAAATCATCAACCTCCCGCAACCGTTTGTCGGGGGTGATAAATTTGAAATTAACCTCAGCTCACAAAGAGCGAATGCGTATCGGGTGTATCGCTACGATTCATCCTTAAACAGTCTCTTGCCAATAGGGACGTGGCACGTGCCCTCTGATCGGGTGGTTTTGCCGCAAAATGACACCATTATATTACGATCACGGCCAAAGCCCGTATGTTCCCTAAGGGTGTCAAACCCTTGAGCGATGAATCATAGGGTATAGTCGATAAGCACAAAGCCCTCTGTCAGCTAAGGTGAATTCAGATATATCCCCTTAGACAAACACCAACCCAGGTCTACAAGGTATTCTTGGATGAAGCAACCCATGGCTGCCGATAAGGTACCTTCTGTCAGGTTGGGTCGACTACCTCCTCTGACTAAGTAGACCAGGGATCATGACAGCCCGAAACGACGGAACCATGGGATCTTGATCGGGCTCGTCTTCATTCCCCCTACCACCAGTTTTAAATTTATGGCGATAATTTTTAAATCATGATGATAAATTCAAATCTTAAATTCAAACCCTAAAACTGTTGCTATTATACGATGGGTTCATAACCTATACGACCGCTTTAATAACTAGCCTTAATCAAAAGTTCTCTCTTGTTATCAGGAGGGGTAATTAACTATAGGGGCTTGCGCCTATAGGAAACCAGAACTCAGATCATAAAGTCCTCACAAAATGAGGGCGAAATCTCTGGGTAGTGTCTTATCTAAAACTTAATCTGCCTTCTGAAAATTCACCCGGAACTTAATCTCGTTAAAACTCTTCGCCGTCATTGCCATCAAATAAGAAAAATAGATCGATGACGGAGGAGAGGCCGGGAGCGCATTAATGAAATTTTCGGAGCCCACAATATAAGCTATGTTGAACCTTTTGATAACCTTAAGTGATATTAATATACTTTATACGAAGAAAGCCTATAAATGCATACATAGTATGTCGATATAATCATAGATTTATGATCAATTTAAATACAAGAGGATCCTATAGCTTTGATGTTAAGGCAAGAAAATTAGTATGCTCTTGTGTCACATAATATGTTGAGTTATTTAAGTTGAATTCTAGCAAATGTAGCATAACTACATATATTGATATCAAAATTGGTAATTGAAATCAGTGCAAAAATCTCATAACTTGGAAGTTTAACAAGGAAACTCATTTGCTTGATCTATATCCAATGAAAGTATTATAATTAGAATCCCATACAAGAGAATTGGAATCATATTATTTTTCCTTGTTTTAAATCGATTGAAATTGTATAATTTAATTAATTTTTTAATAATTTGCTGACAAAATTTTGTTTTAAAATTAATTATGTTGGGATCCTCTGTCATTTTCTATTTCGATAGCCTTCCGGCATCCCCTCCCCGTGAGGGGAGGTTGGGAGGCACTTGCCTTTGATTCTTCTCGCCTGGAACTAAGATACGATGGCGTGAGGTCTTCGAATTTTAAACCATCCTACCCGGATCAAAGATCGACAGCGTAGGGTCTTCAATTTGAAACCATCCCGGTTGGATCTACGATAAAACGGCCGGGGTCCTCAAATTTAAAACCATCCGCCCAGATTAAAGATCACGGTGCGGGTCTTTGATTTGAACATTCTTGGCCGGACCTAAGGTCAACGGCACAGGTCTTCAACACGTGTTTGAAAATCTCATCCTCCCCCCTTTTTTTCCTCTACTTTCACTCTTTTTTTTAATAATTATATATATATATATATATATATATATAGAGAGAGAGAGAGAGAGAGAAGCAAATCTGGTCGGCTGGTGTCAAGTGTCCGGCTTCAGTTAAGAGGGGGCAGGTGGGATGTAGAGCGGATGGTGGAGGCGTCGGCTTCAACTGTGGCGTCGTCGAGTTCAATAGGTCGGCAAGGGCTAGGAATTGGGTGGCTAAGAGAGCAGAGGCGGACGTAAGCCTGGCTTGCATGTGGTTGGGGACGGAGTCGCGGGAGCAGGAGGCTGCGAGCATGGGTCGAAGTCGATCTCGTGGCTCTGATCCTACGTGCGAGATGAGTGCGGCAGGAGGGCACGAATCGGGACACAATCGAATTGGAGAGAGATCGAGAGAGGGCTAGGGCTTCGACTACTTCGGTTGACTTCAATCGTATCCCTGAGTTAAGTTTGAATGCCTGCTTTTATGTCGTATAAGGTAGTTACGTGAGTGGTTACATTGTTTGAACGAACGTGGGTAGTGGGAGTCATTGTTTGGGAAGATCATGCATGTAGGTGGAATTGATCGGCAGTTAGAGGTCAAAAGATTAAAAACAAAAAATAGGAGACAATGCCGCAGAGAGCGTCGAACCTTCCTGACTTTCGATCCGATCTAATAGGGCACGTTTGAAGTTGGCTCTACCTACGACTCCACCTACGAACGTTCGAAGAAGAAGGCAATGAAGGCTTAAGGAGGTCATCGAAGAAGGCAATGAAGCTTTAATGACACGTCTGAAACTTTACCTGTAGTGCTTAGGCGAAATCGAAGAGGAGGAATGCAGCCGAAGTCGAAGAAGAGGAAGGCAACCGAAGTCCAAGCATAGGAACGCAGGCGAAGTTGAAGAGCACGAACGTAGGCGAAGTCGAAGAGCACGAATGCACGTAGGCCAAGTCGAAGTGCAGGGCAGGCGAAGTCGAATAGCACGAATGATGCAAGCAAACTAGAGAGAAAGCCAGATAAAGAGAACAATAGGCAACACTTACTTAAATTTACTTCAAATAGTAGCAATCATCCACACTTCCAAAAGACAAAGGAGAATTGAAACCAAACGAAACAAAAAGAAAAATAAAAAGTCGCTATCCTCAGAACAACCGTAGGAACGGTTTCCTCACATGTATCGAAAAGTAGGTAAAGTAAAGTATGTGCTTAGGGCTAGCAAACCAAATGGTCCACCACAGCAAGAAAGTCCAACCGTCCAACCAACTCCGCCGGCAAATGCTTTCCAAATCAACCAACCAACAACACCAAAAGAACCAGAGGAAGGATACAGGTGGAATGTAACTTGTGGAGAGACGAAGAGGTAAGAAGCCCGAGAAGAATATAGCTCGCAAGCTATAGAAAAGAGGAGAAGAAAGTGGACAAAGCTCTCAAGCTTTTCCAAGAGAAGAAACCCTCAGGTTTAGGTGGCTATACCAAGCAATTTTCAACTCCCTTTCTCATCCAAAATCATCTCATATTTATAGGCACAAGAAGGAAAACAAACAGCCATAACACCTCCAACTAAACCAATTAGATTTAGGGAAATGAAAGGCCAAGAGTCTCCAACAGCAGCCCCAATGTACAGCACAGAAAACAGGACAGAAACAGCCACGGAACAGCCAGAAACAACCACAATATTATCCAGAAAACAGCCACAGGATAGCTCAACGAGGGAACCGAAGAAGCACACAGGAAACCAAAGAAACAGGCACAGGAATCCAGCCAGAAAACCACGGAACCAGCCCAGGCGGGAAGGAACCGAAGGGGCAAACCAGCAACCGAGGCAGCAGGCACAAGAAGCCTAACAAGTTTCATGGGAAACAGTAAAAACCACCAAAACCGAAGGATAAAGAGAAGAAACCGAGGAGACAGCAAGGGGGAAAACGAGAAGGCAGCAAGGGTAAAGAAAAGCCACACTCCACCATACCTTTTACTATTAATGAGCTTCACAAATACCTCATACCTTTTAGAATTAATGAGCTAAACTTCAGCTCACAAAAATAGAACTCCAATATCAGCTCCCAACCGAAAATCAGCAGCCACCAAAGGACCCAAGCTAGCAAACCAAGGTCTACCAAGCCCAAAGCACAACCTACCATGCTCATAGGATGCCTTCCATCATTGGATAGCTAAAAAATTGTAAAATAACTAAAAATAAAATAAAAACCATTGTTCAATAAGAAATAAAAAAAACATGATTGCATCAATTCCCCCCTAGTGGGAAAATCTCATCTCCGGATGAGAAAGCTTCAGTAACTTTTTGAAAAAGTTCAGGATGTCTTTGTTTTAGCTCTTTTTCATTCATCCAAGTGCAGTCGGTCAGAGGATGGTTCTTCCATTTTGCCAAGAACCTCTTATGTTCACCTTGCCTTGTTTTAGAAATTCTAACATCAATAATATCTTCAATTTGATCTTCAGCTTTTGCCATAGGAGTAGAGAATGGCAAAGTTTCAATTTCCACTGAATCATCAGAATCTCCTTCATATAAAGAAAGGTCAGAAACATTAAATATAGGAGAAGTGCCAACAGAAATAGGAAGATCCAATAGATAGGCATTTGTGCCTAATTTTTTAAGCACACGAAAAGGACCAAATTTTTTTCTGCTTAGCTTTCTAAAAGTACCAACAGGAAACCGTTGGCGACGAAAGTAAGCCATAACCATGTCACCCACATTAAAATTAACCTCTTTTCGATGCTTATCGGCAGCAGATTTATACTTAGCATTAGCCTTTTGGAGTTTTTCAAGGACTTGTTGTTGGACAGACTTTATGTGATCAAAAGTTTCAAAAGCTTCAGCACTGATTTTATTTGGTAACGGCAAACAGTTTCTATCTAAAATGTGAGGAATAGGTTGTCCATAAAGAATCTCAAAAGGAGTTTTACCCGTTGTACGATTAACAGAATTATTGAAAGCAAACTCGGCTTGGGGCAAAATTAAATCCCATTGGGATGGTTTCTCACCAGCAAGACACCTTAATAAATTTCCCAAGCTTCGATTGACAACCTCTGTTTGTCCGTCAGATTGAGGATGATATGCACTACTGAATTGTAAAGTAGTTCCAAGTTTTGCCCAAAGAGTTCTCCAAAAATGACTCAGAAATCTAGTATCTCGATCAGAAGTAAAAGTACGAGGAACACCGTGAAGACGAACAATTTCTTTAAAAAACAAATCCGCAATATAAGAAGCATCAGAAGTTTTTTTGCACGGAATGAAATGAGCCATTTTGCTAAAACGATCCACCACCACAAAAACAGAATCAAATTTTCGAATAGTAACAGGTAAACCCAAAATGAAATCCATAGAAATATCCTCCCAAGGTTTGCTAGGAATAGGCAAAGGAGTATACAAACCAGCGTTTTGTGAAGTTCCTTTAAAAGCCTGACATATCTTGCATTGTTTTACCAGCTTAGCAATTTGTTTTCTCATGTGAGGCCAAAAGTACTTTTCTTCCACCAAAGCAATTGTTTTTCCCTGACCAAAATGACCACCTAAGCCCCCACTATGAAGTTCTTTCACAAGTTGCTCTCTTAAAGAATTTTTAGATATGCAAAGCCTAGAACCTTTAAACAAAAATCCTTTATGAATAACAAACTGCGCAGAAGGATCAGATCCAGAAGTAAGACAAGAATCCCATATACTTTTAAAATCAGAATCAGTAGCATAAGTATCTTTCAGAAAATCAAATGAAGTAATAGTTGGGTAAACAGTTACCAACAAATGAGATCTTCGACTTAAAGCATCAGCCACCTTATTCAAAACACCAGTTTTATGTTTGATATGAAAAGTATACTCTTGTAAAAAAGAAACCCACTTGGCATGTCTCTTATTCAAATTTTTTTGAGAACCCAGAAAACGAAGTGCTTCATGATCAGTGTTAAGAATAAATTCTCTTTGGATCAAATAACATCGCCAAAATTTCAAAGCCTGAACAATGGCATAGAATTCCAAATCATAAACAGAATATTTAGCACGAGCGTCATTCAGTTTTTCACTAAAATAGGCAATAGGTTTCCCTTCCTGACTCAAAACAGCACCAATACCAACATTAGAAGCATCGCAATCAACTTCAAAAATTTTCTCAAAATTTGGTAAACTCAAAATGGGTGCTTGACTCATTTTAGCTTTTATGATTTCAAAAGTTTTTTCAGCTTGAGGGGTCCACCGAAAAATCCCCTTTTTTAAACAATCAGTAATAGGAGCAATCACAGAACTGAAGTTTTTAATGAACCTTCTATAGAAAGAAGCTAACCCATGAAATCCTCTTACTTCAGTTATATTTTTCGGAGTAGGCCAACTTTGAATTGCCTCAATTTTGATCGGATCCACTTTAATTCCCTCAGCAGAAATAATAAAGCCCAAAAATGTCAAACTAGAAGTCATGAAAGAACACTTTTTTAAATTAACGAAAAGCCTTTGTTCCCGCAAAGTTTGTAAAACTTGTTTCACATGATTCAAATGATCAGAAATATGAATACTATAAATCAGAATGTCGTCAAAGTACACCACCACAAATTTTCCAATAAAAGATCGTAAAACATGATTCATAGTTCGCATAAAAGTACTCGGCGCATTTGAAAGACCAAAAGGCATCACAAGCCATTCATATAAACCCTCTTTTGTTTTGAAAGCAGTTTTCCATTCATCTCCCGGTCTTATTCTTATTTGGTGATACCCACTTCTCAAGTCAATTTTAGAAAAGATTTTAGCACCACTGAGCATATCAAGCATGTCATCCAGTCTAGGAATCGGAAATCTATACTTAATAGTGATTTTATTTATTGCACGACTATCCACACACATACGCCACGTTCCATCTTTTTTTGGCGTTAACAAAGCAGGCACAGCACAAGGACTTAAACTTTCTTGAATCAAACCCTTTTTAAGTAAATCAGTCACTTGTTTAAAAAGCTCATCATGTTCAGAAGGACTCATTCTATAATGAGAAAGGTTAGGTAAAGTAGCTCCAGGAATCAAATCAATATGATGTTGAATATTTCTCATAGGAGGCAAACCAATTGGTAACTCATCAGGAGTTATGTCAGAAAAATCATCAAGTAATGCTTGCATTTCTTTAGGAATTTGAAAAGTAAAATCACTTTCTTTTCCCAACACTAAGTAAGCAACTTCAGAACATTTCAAATCATTAGCATTTAAAAGCAGCTCAGGAGTATCAATTTTGGCAACCAGTTTACTTTTTGAAGGTGAATCAGGCACAAGTTTTTGAGGGTGGAGAGTGTACTCTTTGTTATTTTGAACCAAAGTGTATGTATTTGTTTCCCCATTGTGAATAGTTTTGTGGTCGTATTGCCAAGGTCGTCCCAACAAAATGTGACAAACTTCAAGTGGTACTACATCACAAAGAACTTGATCTTTAAAAGATCCACCAATTGAAAGATTCACAACACATTGCTTAGTGATAGGAACCTCACCTCCCTCTTTAAACCAAGAAATTTTATAAGTTTTGGCAAGAGGTTTTGACTTTATTTTCAGTTTATCAACCAATTTTTGTGAAACAAAATTCCCAGAACTTCCACTATCAATCATGAGTGTACAGATTTTTCCCTCCACCGTACAAGTTGTTTTAAAAATATTTCTCCTTAACCATCTATCCCCTTTGTCAATTTTTGTTGTTAAAACTTGCCTTATGACCAAAAGTTCCTCTCCCTCATCTCCTTCAACATCTATTTTCTCTACTTCCTCTTCATTTTCAGAACCAGAATTATTTTCTTCTTCCTCTTCCAAGTTTTCATCATTTTCAATGAAATTGCTCCTAGGTGGATTATTCTTTCTACAAGTGGCAGAAAGATGACCATAGAGCCCACATTTATAACAAGGCCCAATTAACTTAGGTTGTTCAGCAGGTTTTGTTCCTATAATTCCTTTTCCCTTTTCAGTATTTTGTGTTTCAAAAGTTTTTATTTTGACACCAGATGTGTTTCCAGAAGTTTGAGTTTTTACCCCTCCAGTTGTTCTCCTTTTATATGTTTCCACAATTTTGTTATGACCCCTTTCTCTTTGATGTTGCTTTTCCACCTTTATTGCCATTCGATATGCCTCGTCAGTTTTAATAATATGATGCAAGTTAAGTTGATCCTGAATAGACCATTTTAAACCATTAATATATCTTGACACAGTCTTCTCTTCAGATTCATTCAAATCGTTTCTAGATTGAAGTTTATAAAATGTTTCAGTGTATTCCTCAACAGATTGGTTACCTTGTCTCAAATTATTAAATTCCTGAAATATAGTTCTAGCATGATCAGTTGGCAAAAACTTTCCCTTCATTTTTTCTTTCATTCTTTCCCAAACTTGGATTTTTTCTTTACCTCTCCTAAGTCTATTATTTTGACAATTTTTCCACCATGTTAAAGCATGACCAGAAAGTTTTAAACTTGCAAAACGAACTTTCCTGTTGTCAGGTATTTCTTTCCATTCAAAAAACTGATCCATTTTTTCTACCCATTCTAAAAAGTGATCCGGTTGTAACTTTCCCTCAAAATTAGGAACATCAATTTTGATCCCATGATCCCAATTTCTTTGTTGCCTATTATTGTTTCTAGGCCCCTCTTCTTCACTTTCAGAAGTTTGGACATTAGCATTGTTAACATTTAGATTTGCCACTGCCTCAGCCAAAGTGTTTACTTGTTGTTGCAAGTTATTTAATTGTTGCAAAAGATTTTGCCAATCCCCCGGATTATTAGCCATAGAAATATGACAAAGAAAGACTTACCAAAATCAGATAAGAAGCCACTAACCACGGATAAAAACCAACGAAAAAGAAACGACAAACCGAGGATAAGAACTTGCTTTGATACCAAAACTGATGCAAGCAAACTAGAGAGAAAGCCAGATAAAGAGAACAATAGGCAACACTTACTTAAATTTACTTCAAATAGTAGCAATCATCCACACTTCCAAAAGACAAAGGAGAATTGAAACCAAACGAAACAAAAAGAAAAATAAAAAGTCGCTATCCTCAGAACAACCGTAGGAACGGTTTCCTCACATGTATCGAAAAGTAGGTAAAGTAAAGTATGTGCTTAGGGCTAGCAAACCAAATGGTCCACCACAGCAAGAAAGTCCAACCGTCCAACCAACTCCGCCGGCAAATGCTTTCCAAATCAACCAACCAACAACACCAAAAGAACCAGAGGAAGGATACAGGTGGAATGTAACTTGTGGAGAGACGAAGAGGTAAGAAGCCCGAGAAGAATATAGCTCGCAAGCTATAGAAAAGAGGAGAAGAAAGTGGACAAAGCTCTCAAGCTTTTCCAAGAGAAGAAACCCTCAGGTTTAGGTGGCTATACCAAGCAATTTTCAACTCCCTTTCTCATCCAAAATCATCTCATATTTATAGGCACAAGAAGGAAAACAAACAGCCATAACACCTCCAACTAAACCAATTAGATTTAGGGAAATGAAAGGCCAAGAGTCTCCAACAGCAGCCCCAATGTACAGCACAGAAAACAGGACAGAAACAGCCACGGAACAGCCAGAAACAGCCACAATATTATCCAGAAAACAGCCACAGGATAGCTCAACGAGGGAACCGAAGAAGCACACAGGAAACCAAAGAAACAGGCACAGGAATCCAGCCAGAAAACCACGGAACCAGCCCAGGCGGGAAGGAACCGAAGGGGCAAACCAGCAACCGAGGCAGCAGGCACAAGAAGCCTAACAAGTTTCATGGGAAACAGTAAAAACCACCAAAACCGAAGGATAAAGAGAAGAAACCGAGGAGACAGCAAGGGGGAAAACGAGAAGGCAGCAAGGGTAAAGAAAAGCCACACTCCACCATACCTTTTACTATTAATGAGCTTCACAAATACCTCATACCTTTTAGAATTAATGAGCTAAACTTCAGCTCACAAAAATAGAACTCCAATATCAGCTCCCAACCGAAAATCAGCAGCCACCAAAGGACCCAAGCTAGCAAACCAAGGTCTACCAAGCCCAAAGCACAACCTACCATGCTCATAGGATGCCTTCCATCATTGGATAGCTAAAAAATTGTAAAATAACTAAAAATAAAATAAAAACCATTGTTCAATAAGAAATAAAAAAAACATGATTGCATCAACGAACGAAATGAGAAAGACCGATATTTGGTTTAGGTTTTAATTTTTATATAAGCTTTTTAAGAGGCAAATGCCTCGTTGAAGTGAGGCGATGCGCGCCTCAAGGCGCTCCTCTACTTATTTGAGGCGTATGCCTCGCGTATCACATCCAAAGCGCCCGCCTTGACCCGTAAAAGGGCTGAATTGTGCCGTGCTCTTGTTGTGCAATTTTAAACCATAATAGGTTCATGTATAATTTTGTTATATGGAAAACTTATAATAATGGCAGGGAAGCATATTTTTATAGATCCCTTTCTGGCAATAATGATAATGGTTCCATCTGCTAATTCTATGTTATGGTTCCTTGGCAAGATATGTAGGAAGAGAATTTGGTTGAAGAGTTGGTAATATAGTATGTTGCTCTTGTGCCTATTATTTAAATTTCATTTGGACTAGTTTCAGAAGCACAAGAATGGTAGGAAGTGGAATACTCACATGATGTAGCCATTATGCACATACCCATTGGTTTATCAAATGCTTTCTAGATTGTGCAACGTTTTTCTATTTCTACTTGCTTTAGTTCTATGTCTATGACAGGTTCTTCTTCCATGGAAGTTGTATTTGCTTGATGATGTCTTGATTAGTTTTGGTATTTAAACTCTTTTTTATCGTATGGAGGCTTCTCCAGAAATCTCCAACGTATTCGTTTGTATATCTTGCCTATTTAGAAAAACTTTTAAACATATTTTCTTGTTTGGATTGTGGTGGGCCCATTTTAGGCTTGTATGTCTTAGTTTTGCATGCATTTTACATTTGGAAAACAATTAAGGCAATGTTTTCACAGGCAGGTGATTTTCTAACATAATGGCACATTTCCCTTCTTTACTTGTAATAGTAGTTACAGTCTTTATTTAGGTTGGAAATTGAGTCTTTTCTAAGAATTTGGATGGTATTGTCATATTTAGCATTTATTCATGCTATAAAATTATAAATTCTTTCCCCTCATATAAAAATTTGTAGACGTGCTGCATCTTTACTACATAATATTTTGACACACAGATAGTAATTGAGTTCTAGCCGTAAATTTTTAATTATATCATAGTAATTGATAACCAAAAGAGTACCTTATTTGATGGTGTGAATTTTTTATCTCAATTTCATATACTAAGAAGGCATCACACGCGCCTAGGAATATGTTTGCTTCGTTGCTTCTTAGATATCCTTGGCTATTGTTGGGAACATGTAGCTTCGCGTATCATTGACTTTAATTGCCAGAACATAATTTAGGAATCTTCTTCATCTCAAATGAAAAAACCTAGATCATCATCACTTGGTATGAGTCCTATTTGGTCGTCTGAATTTATTTAGGAAGGTTTCTACAATTTGGGACCAAGTACAATACTTTCTTCCATTCAATTTGGATGAAAATTGAAAATTTTGATACTCACCTATTAAAGCTTCATTGTAGCCATCTGATCGGTCAATAGCTTTTGATATGGAAAGCATTTTCTTAATGAGAAAAAGATCGTAGTCTCTCTTTTTTGTGTGGAAGTCGTCTTGTGGCCTTTTCTGTGAATTTTTTTTTTAAGTGTTTGATGAATATACTGACATTGCTCAATTTTCCAAGGCTTTAATGTCCATATCAATCACTTAAAAAAGCATTCTAAGGTATCTAATCACTTCTTTAATACCTTAACCCCAAAGGGTATAAAACTTGGATTGTAAGGGATATATAAACTCATAACCTAAGGGTATAAATTCCAATGCACACTAAAACATGCAAAATCACTAGTACTGTCACCCTAATCCTCCATATTACGTATGCGTGCTATATAAGGTTAATGTCAAGTAATGAGTCTGAGCTATGACTAGGTTGCCTCCAGTATAATTTAGAACTGATTGGTTCAAATCACAGAAATATTATATCGACAATGCAAGAGTGACGCTGAGTACTTAATCCCTTCTTAAACCTCTCCATGGTGGGAAGCCTCTTAAACTAGAAGCGACATTCTATAATTACAATTGTTGTTATTTCTCATCACATTGTTTGCCATAATACGTAAAAATGGTGAAAATAGGGGGCTTGTTTCTTCAAAGAATAACATCTATTTTTTCTATAATTATATCTGGTTTACAATTCTTTCGCTTTGTTTGTGTAGTTACACATTTATAGTTTTAACAAAGGCTTTTTTTCTGATAATTGGTTTGTCATCACTTCCGACCCATGTTGCTATCTTGATATCTTTACTGTAATTTATTCAAATTAAATTTAGGCATAGTTTTCAAATAAGATTTTGTAACAACCCAAACTCTTAACTATCGAGTTATTGTCCGCTTTAGCCTAATGTCCATTGGTGTAACTTCCCAGAAGGTCACCCGTCGCAAGATTGCTCCAGCACGAGTATGCTTAATTTTGAAGTTTCTTAATGAAATTTCAACTATTACACCAAAAGGCGTCTCAATATTTAAAAGTTTAGATTCTTTTTACTTAAGAGGTTTCACAATCTCTCTCACTTAAGTAACTGACGTATTGTCAGTATCCTTATCCTGTAATCATATACCAGACAGATAGGATACTAGAGGTGGACCCTACATGTTCAAGTGTTGGCTCCCGCCATGTAGGACTTAGTCCCGTACAGGATTCAAGAGGTAGCTCCCATGGCATAGCACTTTTTCATGTGTGGCACTTAGTGTCCATCTTCCGGTTGGTGTATTTCTCTAATACCATTTTGTAACAGCCCAAACTCTTAACTATCGAGGTATTATTTGCTTTGGCCTAATGGTCTCATGGTTTTATCCCGTTGGTATAACTTCCAAGGAGGTCACTATCCCACAATTTCTCCAGCACGAGACTGCTCAACTTTGGAGTCTCTTTATGAAATTTCAACCATTACACCAAAAAGGCGTCTCGATGTTTATGAGTTTAACTTCTTTTTACTTAAGGTGTTTTACAGATTTAGCCTAACATCTTGGTTATTTGACTTGATATTATTTAATGTTTTATTTGCCTATTATATTTTCCTTCCCTTAATTAATCCTGACTCAGTTATTTTTGTCCTCTTGTTTCTTTAGGAGTTAGTATGTCAACATATATCGCAACCAAGTGCAACCAGTATGATGATCAGTGCTTGTGCCAGTTGAATGAGATATATCTGGTTTGTTATTTTCACCTTCCTATTGTGTATTGTTTGTCAAATATCTGTTCCTTGTCTCATCCGTCTTTTAATATACTTTTTTCAATCATTTACTGTCATTTGCAGAGCATTTTGAGTAGATTTGAAAATGAAAGAAGATTTTTGGAATCAAATTTCAGGTCTGCACAAAATGGGCAGGCTCCTTCTGCACGATGTTTAAAAAGAACGTGCTGTGTTTTCGCTTCAGAGATTTTATGCAGGAAATCATGTTTTGATAGTTGGTTGGTCATTCTTCTTTTGCTTAATAGAAGGAGCCTGTCCCTCGATATCAACTTGCTCTTGAAGTTATCAAATACTACCTTGGTTGATGCTGGGCAGGTTTACTTTAAATCTCAACTATTTAAAGATATGGATAAATGATATAAAATATGTGAGGATGTCTCCTTCAATTATATATATGATATATACATATACACACACATGCACTCACGCACGTGTGTGTGGGCTTCTGTGTGTGGTATGAGCTCTTGGGAAAATAATATTTACCTTCCATTTTCTCTTTCTTTATGAAATGCTTTTTGGAAAAATTTTTTCCAGTCTGTCTTATTTATTTCATTTTTAATCTAGGCTCTTCCCTGTTTTTCTGATCTTCTTCAACATGCTTTGGACTATTCTTTGGATAACTCATCAAGGTCACCTGCTGACTTTTCTCCACACCAGACATTTTTGTGGATTTTGGATGCTGGAGGTTCAATAGATTCAGGTCAATTTGATAATGGCTTTTTTTGTTTTTCTTTTTTATTGATGTGTTGCAAAATTTGCTAACCTGCCTATCCAATAAACATTTCAGTACATCCAAAAATTTCCAGTTTAATGCTTGAAATGTGGTTTAAATGGCATTCTTCTTTGTGGAATTGCTTCTCTGAACGAGCCAAGGTATATCTGCATTTATTGAAGTTTGCTTCTAGCTTTTTTGTTAAGGTTATCTAGCTAACAACAATGGAATTTATGTTTCTGCAGAGTTATCCCACGATAAAGGGATTAGTTTATGAATTGTTTCCAACTAGAATAGAAATTTTAGGCTTCATCCTGTAAGATCTTTTATTTTACCTCAATTTTTTTTCCTGTAATTATAATATGAAATTTACTCCAATGATATTTATGACTCTAGTAAATATATCTTTGCAACAGCCAAGGTGGTTTTCCAATTAAAGACTTTGATGTTAATTGCTTGAAACTTAGAGCCTTGTCCAGAGCTCTTTGGCAAGATTCTCCTCTACAGGATAGCTTATTTAACATTCTCTTATCTTCAGCTAATTGCCTATTTAAACAGGTACATATGTTACGGTCTGATGATTTTTTTTGGGTGCTAGATTTTGTGATTGTGTAACGTTGTTCATCTCTTCTTGAAATGGTCATAGATCCTTTTTGTACATGAAAAACATTTTGATAAAGATGTATTTGCGAAGATCAAATCAATTCTATTCGAATTGACGAACCGTGATGCAAGGGTAAGTATTCCTTCACCAAGTTGCTTTTTAAGGCTAAATAAGATGCAGTGATTTATTGTTCTAACTTGATAGAATACTTGTGCATAGTTATCCTTGTAGAATCTTCACCTTTTTTTGGGTTGCTTTTTGTTTTATCTCAGTTCTATAATATGATTTCAAGCTAAACAATATTTCTTCTTTCTTCCAGCTTGTATGTGCTTCTATTTTAACCTTTTAGAAATTTAAACTTATTAATACGTATTATGTAAGCAAAATTTCTTATTGATACCCCCATCCCACTTGTTTTTACTTGCAAGAATTTTTTTCTCATTTTTTAAAATTTCCTAGAGTGAAGTGCATGTCCTGCATAACTTGAAGGTTAATATTTGTGTAGAAAGCCTTGAAATACTTTGATAAGTTCTTGTCTCTATTAATTTCTGATGAATCCTCCATCATGAATATTGTGCTAACTACAGATTGAAGAGCTGCAATCATTGAGATCATTGATTTTGTCTTCAAACCATGCCCTGTTCTCTTCACTTATGGATTCTGTTATACAACCTTTGCTTGAAGGACTATATATGGGACGCTCATCAAATGGTATGCAAGTATTTATTTATGCTGCTTTCTATGTCACAGAGTTATTCTTGACCTAGTGCATATTGCCATTAGCCTTCTCTTGAAAAAAAACAATCTAGAAGATGAAATAAAATAATGCTTATCAGGTAGTTTTGTAGACTTCTGTAGCCTTGGCCAAGCATGGGTGCACATTGGGATACTACGTTTCCATCTATTATTAAACCCAGATGGTCATGATCCGGTTGCAAAGAGTGCTTTGAAGCATTCATGGATACTACGGAGGATGTCCCTTCTTGAACTTGAAAAAAAGGTTATTTTCAGCTGTCCTCGACCATCCATATCCCTTCTTTCAGTAGTCTATTTTATGAAACATGCTTCAATTTTTTTAATTCCTTGATATTATCGTGGTGACCTCTGTTGAGAATGAAAAGAAACATACAATTCATTGTTCAATTTCTGGTTTTCTTGTCTGAAACAGTTTTTTCCCTAGAGGTTTATACTTTGTGTGTTTTAAGATTGTATGGATAGAGTTGGTAGATGGCTGACAGACAGCTTTCTTCGCCCATTTTTTACCATCAGGTACGACGAGAATGTGAGCTTCTATCTCAAAAAAGCAGTGACAGAGTTGATGAGAGAATTAGAGAATCTCAAGATAAGTTGGAGATGGAAGAGAAACGAGCACGAGCGAAGGTAATATTTTGCTTTGAATATTCCTTGTGCTGTTTAGGGTGTACGATTGATTGGTTGTCAATGACAAAATTCTATGTTGGAAAATTAGACTTTTATTCTCTGACTACTTCTGTTTGCATAATTTTCATTTTGTTCTGTCAATAACACCTTTGCGTTTAGCTTTCTAATAAACTATGATCATGCTGATGGGTTACCTTTCCTCACTTGAACCTCCTTATGACCATTTTCTGACGGTTTTCATGTTATTCTACTAGTTAGATCTATCTCATTGAATTTTTTTCAAGTATTGTTATTTTTGACTAGTTGTGTCGATTCCAGGTTGTTTTTCGCCCAGAACCTTCAAAATATAAAAAGCTGAAATTAGAATGCACTAATTTTCTTGAGCTTCTTGTATCTTGTTCGTTGCTGCTAAAAACTGTCAGATGCAATATAGATATTGACACTATGATTGAGATGGAAAATAACTGGCAGGTGAAAAATACTTTTAAGAAACTTCTTTGAATTTTTTTTTGTTCGTTCATGCAATATTCTTATTCTTTGGATTTACGAATTGACAGGTCACCGCCAAATCCTTTATTAATAGATTGTCTGAAGATTTTGCTGAATACATTGACTTGGTCCAACCAATTCAGGTTGCTGTGTATGAAATCAAGCTTGGCATGTCATTGGTCATATCTGGTGTTCTGGAAAGAGAATATTTGAAGAAGATTGGAATAAATAAATTAGATACTATTTTGGTGAGTTTTTTTTTTCTTGTTTATGTATAGTTATGCTTATCTGAATAAGGAGAACCAATCACTTGTTTTGCCCATAGGTTGGTTTTCTAAATCCTCTTCCGTTTATTCTTTGTTGAAAGCTGCATTTGGTTAGGCTTCTCAATTTCAGATTGCAAATGTACCAACAAGTTTAGTTTGAATTTTCAAATAAATACTTTAGTCTATCTATGCACGAAATTCTAACCAAATTGTCGACGGACATCTTCAATTCTTCTTATTCATTGTCATTATTTTTATGCCAATTTGCCCACATTTGGTTTACAGTAAAAGCATAATCATTATAACTGAGGCACTATGAAATATTTATTAACTGAGTTTATGTTTCTTTTTTTCATTTCATTTCTGTATTATGTCTTTGATTTCAATATCCCTTAAAAAAATTGTAGATGTCCTTCATGAGATGGTTCCTAAATTGTTGTAAACTAGCATACTTGTTATTAGGAGATAAGGATCAAAATGGTCCCCATGATTCTTCACCAAGGATCAACTTGGTCCTTGATTATTTTAAAAGTCTCATTTTAGCTCCTTGATATTTTAATAGGGATTCAAATGATCCCATGGAAAGACTAATTTGGTCCCTATTTAAACAGTTACAAGACAAAATTGGTACTTTTATAGATTTGGGGATTATTTTGTTTCGTCAGAAGAAGATAGGAGATCAATTTAGTCATTTTCTCTTGTTATTAGTATTATAATGATAATGTAGAATTGCTATATAGGTCCAACCTATTCCATAAGTTTATTTTTACATACTGTTTTTGTTGGACACCACTTATGTACCTAATAGACACATTATGCATTCTCCATATACACTTAGAAATTATGCAAATGTGTCATTTTATGGCTAGCATACTACTTAGTTGGTGTCTCATTAATGCAGACCTTATTACCTTTTTGACTAATTAAAAAAGGGTAATGAAAAAAAGGAAATGAACGAAAGAACTTAGTGAAAAAAAATCGTAGAGTTGCATCTCTTCCGATGTCTTCTTCGGCCCCACCTCGTCGAAAGACGCAATTCTTCGCTTCGATAACTGCTTCTGGTGCGATGCAGTCAATAAAACACAGGAAATTGAAGAAGGAAAAAAAACGTACGCTCATTTTGTTCACTCGCCTTGCTTCGTCAATCTCCTTCGACACCTTCACGCGAATCAATCGCATGGCTCATGCACAGAGAACCGAAGTCCCACTTGTTCGTCTTCCTCATTCTCTGCTGAAGCCCTAGCCGACTAAAGCCGTAACATGCTCGCAATCTCCACACCTGGACCAATCACTCACACTAGCCCCCAAATGCTTCAACCTCATCGTCTCCGCCTTCTTCCCCACTTCCAATGATGCAACCAAAAAAATGACAAATTTTTTTAGGATTGCAAACTAAGAGTCTTCCTTACCCTAAACATAGACAAATACATATGTAATATAACAATACTAGAACACAACACCTTACAATTTATATTAATTAAGAGAAGAAAGATACAAATGGGGTAGGAACCGTGGATAGAAAAAAAGAGGTAGAAAACCGAGACGAAATAGTAGAGGGGAAGGGGAAAGGAGGCTAGCTCGCAAGCTAGAATAAACCCGCAGGTTTATATTCAAAAAATCATCACATATTCTTCCTAAAATTGCCACAAAACAGTCCCATTTATTGGGGAAAAAATTAAAAAATATTTAATGCAAGGTAATTAAAGCATCTCCCAATCAGCCATAAGAAACTCTTGAAAATCTACAGCAAACAGGGAGCGAAGGAACAACAACCAAGGGGAAAATGAAGCATAAAAAAAGCAGCTAATGCGCACAGAAATTGAAGGGACAATAGCCCAAACCGAAGAGACATCTGCGAAGGGAAAAACACAGCAACCAATGAACACAGAAACCGAAAATCAACCTAGAAAAGTTCAAACAAACTATTTTGAAATTCCAAACAACACCTAGGGAATTCCAAGCAGCACACATAGCACCTTGATTGCATCAATTCTCTCCAGGTGGAGAATTCTCATCTCCTGATGAGATCGTCTCAAAATTTTGAAGATGCGGCATTTTCGTTTCCTGAATTAACGCGTCGTACTTTCTTCGGATGATCTCCTTTTCTTGCTCAAATTCGAACAAAAGTTGAAGCTTCCTATTTTTATATCGTTCGACACAAAAATACATTTTCTGTATTTTGTAAAGTTCATTCTGAAGTTGATCAGTAGAACATCCTTGTGGCGAAACCCATCTGGTTGTTCGAATTTTGTCATCGGAATAAATGGCAAAGAAGGTTGACTTACAGAATTTGCAGGATCAAATTCATCTTGGGACTCCTTTGCATCATGACTTGAAACTTCGACTTTTTGATTGATTGGACTATCCATTTTTTAATTTTTTTTTTAAAAGAAAGGAAAACTCACATAACCTAGGCTCTGATACCAATTAATTAAGAAAAGAAAGATACAGATGGGGCGGGAACCGTGGATAGAGAAGAAGAGGTAGAAAATCAAGACAAAATAGTAGAGGGGAAAGGAGGCTAGCTCGCAAGCTAGAACAAACCTGCATGTTTACATTCCAAAAAATATCATATATTCTTCCTAAAACTGCCATAAAGCAGCCCCATTTATAGGGGAAAAAGGAAAAAAATATTTAATGCAAGTAATTAAAGTACCTCCTAATCAACCACAAGAAACTCTTCAAAATCTGCAGCAAACAGAGACTGAAGGGACAACAACCAAGGGGAAAATGAAACATCAAAACAGTAGCTAATGGGCACAGAAACCGAAGGGACAGCAGCCCAAACCGAAGAGACAACTGCCAAGGGAAAATCACAGCAGCTTATGAACACAGAAATCAAAAATTAGCCTAGAGAAGTTCAAACAAACTGTTTGGAAATTCCAAGCAACACCTAGGGAATTCCAAATTGAACACACAACACCTTGATTGCATCAATTGACCGAACACCTTCAACCGGCTCCGCTCCAACCTACCTGTACCCGCATCGTTCCATCTCTCGCATGAGCCGTCCTGCTTTCGCTTGCTTCGGCCCATCCGTCTGCACCTTCTATGCAATTGAATCCCCGCACTAGAGCCACTCTTCTCAACATGCTAAGCTTCTGACTTAGCCCGTCTCCATAAGCCGTCCTCACGCACGAACTCCTCTATTCCAACTGAATTGTTATTGTGAGTAATGTCTTGGGAAATGATATAATTATCGGGTTTATTTCTCTAATTCAAAGACATTGAAATAAACTGTTTATAATTATAGTAACTGGCCCGAATTAATGACTACAATCAGTATTCAAAAATAATAAAAATAAAAATTATTGCAAAAGCAAACAGGTATTCCAACTTCAAGACCTCGCATCGTCGATCTTAGGTCCGTCCGAGATGATTTTAATATTGAAGACCCGCGTCGTAATTTTTATTCCAGGTAGATGGTTTTAAATTTCGAAGACCTCATTCAGTTGATCTTTGTTCCCAGTGGGAAGATTTAAAATTCGAAGACCTACGTCATTGATCTTTGATATGGGTGGATGATTTTTAAATTAGAAGACCTTGCACCATCGACCTTAAGTCCGAGTGGGAAGAAACAACGGCAAGTGCCGTCTTGACCTCCCCGCGAGGGGAGGGGACACTGGGAGGCTGCCCAAATCTTCTCAGAAATCTAAAGAGCAATTCAATTTGAACATTAATTCAATTGAAATGTTAAAACTGATTTTTTTAATATTAATTAACTAAAATTAATAGTTGATAGAACTTAATTGATTAAAATTAATAAAAATAATTGATTAATTAGATTTTTTTATCATTAGAGTTTTCTACATCGTCTGATGCATGAAAATTGAGAAGTTGCAAACACTTATCTTCTAGGCCCTCTAATGACCTTTGTAATCATCATTGCAGTTAAGTTCATTTGAATTGTTACTGAAAGCCTACCACCAAAATTTTCATAAGCCAAAGGGGCGAGCATGTTCTACCATTTACTTTTATCCGGCCCCTCATCATTCTCCCAAATGCCATTCAGTGTGAGTAAGAACTTGTTGGACATCATTTTAGTCCAAAGACTATCTTGAAGTGCCTCAAATGTCTCCAAATGAGCTCTCTCTTTAAGAGATTCCAACTTAGATAATATTGAGTGGAAGACTTTGAATTGTTGTGGCATTTCAAATGCTATTCCCTTTGAAATATTAGAGGTCTCTGACTGTCGAAACATCACATCTCTTCCTCTAGCTAGTGAAATAGCAAGACTTGCAACAAATAATCTTATTAATTGATTAGTCAAAATTAATTAATCAATTAAAATTAATTAGTTAATTTTAAATACGGGAGCATTTCAAATCCGTGAGTAATTTTAAAAATTAGAGAGCAATGAAATTTATATTTAAGTGGTTGATCAAAATAAAATTTTTTAATTAATTAAATTGATTAATTAATCAATTAATGTGGAGAGAGCCACTCTGATGAATTTTCTTTTAAAAAGCAAGAAAAAAAATATTGTTTTTTCCACTAACCAGCTCTCAAACTCTGCAAGCTACATTGAAATCAAAACAACTCTCAAACAACTCAACAAACTCAACCAACACAACTCAAACTCACTAATTAACACATCTCTAAAACTCTTTAAACAACAAATCAATCAACACACAACTCTCAACCCTCACTGGAACCTAAAAACACTGCGCTCCAAAGCCCTGTACAAACAACTCTCAGCACTGCTCTCCCTCTCCAAACAACACATAAACTCAACTCACAACTCACAAAACAAAACTCTCAACACACTCAAACTCAACAAACACAAACTACTACAAACTCTATACTCTCATGGACAAAGCTCCAAAGTAGCACAATCTTATGCAAATAAGCAAATAAAATTTATTAGCATCGAAATCAAAATGCTAAAGCAAGAAAAAGAGCAGGCTACTGGTAAAAGTAACTACTAGTACAATCTAACTCTGAAAAGAAAAAGAAACCACTTTAGCAAAAAAATACTTGTGTCACACAACGACAACTGCTGGCTAATAGGTGTCAAATTAGTAAACAAACCGCTAGTAAACAACTTAAAATCACAGTCTGGTGTCAATCTAACAAACAACTAGTGTCCACTCAAACAAACAAACAATTAAATCCCTCGGGCATCCTAGTCTATAAGAATAGGTTGTAAGACCCGCTATTTGGCCACTTCTAAGTGAAGTAATAGGACCCACTTTCAGGCATCTTCCAAAAGAAGTTGTAAAACATATTACTTGAGAGAAACTCCTCTCAAATTAAGTCTGAATTTTGGGCAATTTAGCCTATAAGGCTAAATTGTAAGACCCACAAATATGCTACTTCTATAGGGAAGCAGTAAGACCCGTCCTATCCAAATAACTAGGTAACTTTTAATAGGAGTCGTACAGCTTATTATTTAGGAAATTTCTAAATATCAAACCCTCAAACAATCAAATTGAAATTACCGGACATCTTAATCTAAATGATTATGTTGTATGACCCACTTTTAGACAACTTTCAAAGGGAAGCTATATGACCTACTCAAACAATTAAATTTCTCAGGCAGCCTTGCTGTAGAGTTAGGTTGTAAGACCCATCTTTGGGCAACTCATAAGTAGTCGTAAGTCCCTTTCCAAATTAAACCTACTGGCTACTTTCAATGAAAGCCGTAAGTCCTAACACAAATTTAAATATTCGGGCTACTTTCAAAAGAAGCCGTAAGACCCACTTCAACTCAAACTTCTGGGTAACTTTTAAGCGAAGTTATAAATCCTAAACCAAATTAACTTCTGGTTATTCTAATAGTTGTAAACCCCAAAACTCAAATCTAACCACCTCAGTCTACTCGAGATTCCTAAGAGGAGGCAACCCATGACTGCTAATCAGATTCCCTAGATACTACGGTAAATGATTGTTAGTGTTGGTAGACTGAAACCTACGGTATACCCAGGACGACGGTACTATGGGATATTGATCGGGTTTATCTCCATTTCCCTCATAATTGAGACTAAAACACCTAAAAATTATTCATCCTTAATCGAGAGTTCTCTCTTACTTGTTAAGAGGGATAATTAACTATGAGTGCTTGCGCTCATGGGAAGTAAGAACCCCAGATCTAATTAAACCTTGACACCACCCTCAGGGGAAATCTGGTTAATTACATTCTGACTTAAGGAAAATGGAATCCTATGACTGCAAAACGGGATTCATGCATTCGTGCCATTTTTTTTGAGCCAACATACCTATAAGCTCTTCAAAAATTAAGTTTTAACATAGATGTAAATATAGTTTAATCTATTATTTTTATAGTTAATTAGCGGTCATTTTACTTCTGTATATTCATGTGAAAATGAAAAAGCAAGCTTCTTTCTTTTTACTACAACATACTTGGTATAGACGTTGCTTGATAGATAGCAGTTATTGTAATCTTCTATATAATTTGTTTTGTGATAACCTGGAGTATTTTCTATTATTTTTTATTCTGTATATTTGATAATCATTCTAGTGGGACAAAGGCTTGATGTTGTTGTTGTTGTAAGTGATAATCATTCTAACTTCAGTAATGATTTCTTGTGCATTAAATGAGGCAATTTGCTAGTTCAATTCAAGTATACTCCATGTAGATGAGGCGTCTTTATATTCAAAGTATTTTTGCATCATGGATTAATAGCACTATTATCCAAACTTCTAACTAACATTCATCTAGGCACATTAATTTATTTATTATGCTTTTTTTTTCTTTTTTTGCTTTTTAATATGCAAATCATATATTTAACCACAATGCCATTTTCCGGTGCAGCCTCCAATGTGTTCTCTTATGCAGTTTCCTAAAGTGTTGCCAGTCAGGCGTAATCTTATAACTCTTACGAACTTTTCTAGACCGAAACTGAAAGCCTGTGAAAATAGTGGCTGTGAAAGACTGCAAATTCTTGACATAAACCTACTGAACTCTTTGATTGTTATTTCCAATGAAGTCAGTACACTCCAAGAAGTAAGTAGACGGAAATTCTATATATATATATATATATATATATATATATATATATATATATATATATTGTTGCTTGAATTAGCAGTTAGTGTTCCCTGATTTACATATTTCACATTTGCAGAAACAATCAATTATTTGCCACATTGCTTTCCTTCATATCGCTCTCACTATAAGCAGTTCTCTAGTTATGGACAAGGGTTCTTTCTTAGTAAGTGCAGTTTTTAAGTGTTATTGTGGAATGATGAAATAAAACATGTTTACGTCATGCTAATCTTTCTCTCTCTGGGTGTGGGTGTTTATGTGTGGTATGTGTTTGTTTAGCTTTTGAATGAGATATTTCGACGCTTTTCAAGCTTTTGGATGGGGATGAAATCTAAGGCAAAAGCATCAAAAGAAGAGGAAGCTCAATATTATAAGTTTAGACCCCGTTCTATCACATTGGATGATGTTGTGAATGGAGATATTTCTTCATTCGGTATGCTGGAATCAGGTGGAGATCTTTCATCTGAGTGGCAAGAATTGTTAATGGAGCAAGAATTCTCTAAAGTGGTATGTAGTGCCTCTACAACTTAATAGGAATTTTCATGGCGGTTCCTCATGTTTCTTATAGAAGCTATTAATTATCTTAGAAGGAATCTCCAAAGGAAGTTGGAAATGTTGAAGAAGACTGGTCCTCGATTCCTGAGCCGATTTTGAGGAGTTTGGTGAAAGTTCATGATCAGTTATTTGGGTCAGGAAATCTTCTTAAATGTGTAAGTTATATTTCACATTAGATTATGCCATTATTGGTTTACTTTTGTTTTGAGTTTGTTCTTTGTGCAGAAGCATTTTTTGCATCGATGCCATGTGCCAAAGAATATGGTTTGTTTTTGATAAACTTTTATCGAATGGCTTTTTTCTAAAATGGATCAAGAGATATGCCAGCTAAGATTCTATAAACCAATTTTACTCAGCAAGAACATGTGTGAAAGGGTAGTGATATTACATATTTTCTCATTTGTCAACACGTCAAAGTTTTTGTAGTGCAATAAGTCATCCTTGATATATCTCTTGACCCCTCGTAGTGGGATAAAAACTTGTTGTTTTTATCACTGATATATCCCTTGATCTCACGTAGTGGGATTAAGGCTTGTTGTTATTGTTGCTTTCTATAAGTCATCATTGACCATATATTATTACATTGCATATTGTCAGTGAACTTGAGCTGAAGTCATTAGTTCATAATTTGCTATGCATCATTTGAAAAAAAAGGACAACTTCAGATTAAATTATTCAGTCCAAATTGCTGTTTTCTATTTGATGTTTCATTTTTCCATATATTTATTGTTTTCAATTGACACATTGCGTGCACGCTATCTATATGTTTGTTAGTCCATCTTTCAATTTATCTACCATTTGATTGCACCTCTTTAGGCCACCACATTTTTTTCACTTCAATTTTTCCCTAAATTCGACATAGTCTACTCCTATTCCTTAGACTTTTGAATCCTCTATGGTCCTGTCGAATGATCTAATTGACTTTGTGGTTATGTAGTCCTATGTTATAGGAGTTTGTTCACAGTCACATGGTTTTGTTTTTGTAGTGCTTATGAGAACGACTAGGGTGTTTAGCTTTACTTTCTGAACATTTAACAGTTAAATTTAAAACTAAATTAATGGTCAAGCATAATACAGCCTGGTGTTTGCCTAATCACGGATGAGGAAAGACTGCTTTTATTTATGGACTCCTACAGGCTAGGAACAACAATCTTAGAAGGTGATCATTCTGTTTCATGCCGTAGGCTTAAATTGTTTTCTCTATACTGTTCCACAATACCTAATCTAGTTCCCCTTTCTTATCAGGTTTCCAATCACTAACCTCCTCGATCATGGATGACAGCCTACTTCCAGAACATCTTCTACGTGTGTGTCTAGAGTATCAATGGTCGTCTGGCAGTAAATCTGCTCATTCTTATAATGTATACAAGGTAATAAGTGCAGCTTTGTAAATATTGATCCTGTATGTGCATTAAAATTTTCTTATGCTACCTTTACTTCATGTATAGGATTCAAATGCCGATGTCATGTTCAAAATGGTAGAACCACTAACTGCCATCCAAAATAAGGTTAAGTCATTCCTAGTAGAGTGGCCAGACCATCCTGGTCTTATGAAAATAATGGAGATCACTGAAACACTTTTGGACGTTCCACCATGCACCCCTTTATCAAAAGTAACTTATTAGAACCTTAATGTTTACTTCAATTCATTGATCATACTCTTGATGTGCATAGCCATCTTATATTGATTGCAAATTGTGAAGGCTCTGCCTGGATTGCAACTTCTTGCTGGTAAAATTCAATTCCTTCAAGAAAATGATTCCAGATTTTTTTTAAAAGGTATGGTCTTGTTGACTTCATTTGGATTAGTTTTTCCATCTTTATATATGTTCTCAAACAATTTTCAATTTTTTTCTGCAGATGAGATGCAACTATTGTATACTACAATATCGTCATGGCAAAAGCTTGAGGTAGACTCATGGCCTACATTACTTGATGGAGTTAGTGAGCAACATGAGGTGAATGCTACAAAGGTAAGATCCAAGTAATTGATTATTGATACTTCATTAATATGGTGTTCCTGGTCACCTATAACTTTGCCTTATTGATGAAATGCAGCTATGGTTTCCTCTGTATAGTGTTCTTCATCGTAGTTTTTCTGGTGATGCCAATTTTGATGATTTGCTAACAATACAAAGGCATGCACTACTGTGCCGTTACTTCTCATTAATTATATTTTATACCTTCCTTGAGATGATTCTGCTGATTATAATGTTGGTGCAGTGTCGAGGAGTTCATTTGTACATCTACTGTAGGGGAATTCAAGAAGCGTCTTCTTCTTCTTCTTGCTTTCCATGGACAACTTAAAGATGGTATTCACTTGCAAGTTTATTCTAGGTAAATAATGAAATTTTGTGCTTGAATCATCATCCTCTTTGAGACCTAATTTATGAATCTACCTTCATTTTTGTTGAATTGAACAAAGTGGTTAAACCTCTTGCAAATCTTTTTGTACAATTTCTACCCATGTTAACGTTGGTCATTTCTCTTTTCTTTTATAATTCTTCTACAATTATTTTTCTCCTTTATGGTGCATCATTTTCCTTTTTGGTCCTTAATCTGCTTTTCTACCATCTCCTTGATGATCATGAATCACTTTATCATTCCTAGTCTTACAACATATCTGTATAAACGTAAAAAAAAAAATCTGTATAAACGTTCATTTTTGTTACACTTAAGTTGTTAACTACAACTTTATTTCCAAACATTGATGAGGACATTAGTTAGAGATTTCGACATGTGTACCATCGACGGAATCGTAGATCGACAGCTATGATTCAAAATCTTTACTTTTGATATATCTTAGTATTTTATGTTTTATTTATTTTGGCATTTCATATTCCTAGTTTGCCCCTATGGGTGATGAGTTCGGATTGTAGCCCTGAGGGCAGTTGTGTCTTTTCTTTCCGTTATGATTGAGGTCTATATATAAAGGCCTTGTGTTTTGTACAAGGATAATGATTGATAATGAAAATTTCATATTTATGTCTTCTATTTGCTAGTGAGCTTTAGAGAGAGAAAGGTGAAGCCTAGGAGAGGCCAAAGCAATACCCGTCAATCTTTGGAAGAGTCTGAGACTCGCGGCCCATCTATTTCCTCTTCCCTTACACCTCCATCCACCTCCCAAGCCCCAAACCCACCAGCCTGCATCACCCCCAACCGAATCATCCACCCTCCCTAGCCGCCGCCCCCACTTGGCCTTCCCAGCCACCGGCCGCCCCCTCCTAAGACCGTAGCCACCACCCCTTAGCCCCCATGCCGCCAGCCACCCCATCCCTCTTCCATGAATTTTGAAAATTCAAAATTCAAAGCCTACAATTACCTTCCTAAAATATATCCTTGTTAATTAGGAAAGTTTCCTCTCTTGAGTTCAATTAAATATTTGAATTCAAATGCTTTCCCAATTCAAAATTCCCAATTAGGAAGCCTCCCTAATTTAAATCAAATCTGAAATTAAATTTCATATTTGATTTCAATTACTAATTAAAACCTTGGGCCCACATACATTGAACCTAGATACTCCCTCTCTCCCCTCATATGGCCGTCCCACCCCTTGCCTTATTCTCTCCCTAATTTAATCCCTAACCTCCCCATAACTCCCCCAATAATTCCCATAAGCCGTCGGCCCCTCTATAACCCCCTTTGGAATAATTTGAAATTTTAAAATTATTCTCTTTCCCTCCCTTTGGGAAATATGAAAGCTAATTCAGATATTCCCCAATTACTCCCTCCTCTCCTCTCAATTCAAGAGTCCAAAAATTACCCCAACCCTAACCATCCCCTACCTCTTGCTCAAGCCCCAAACCGACGCCTCCCGTCACACCCTAGTTTAACCCACCCCTTAACGACAAATCTGGAGTATAACATAGAAGGAAAATCTAAACTGACTCCTTCTTACCAACACCCATTCTGAGACACTACCTTCAGAATAAAGCTAGTAAAAAGGAAATCTCTTTAGATTCTCCTAACATATCAACTTATCAACTCCGAACTTCATAATGAGAAGCATATAATATACTTTACTGAACATCGAACAAACAATATAGAGCTCTACTAAAACTTTTGAAATTTACTTACATGCCAAAAGGTTTATACAGCTATCCTTCAGATCTGCTCTAAGATCTCTTTGTACACCAAAACATATTTACACCAAAAACGAACGATCACCTCTTTCTCGCCTAGTGCCCTATGGGCTCTTTTCCCTTACCTGCAATATAACCACTACTAATGAGCTATGACTCAATGAAATACATAAGTAATGCATAAGAATTTATACAGTTTAACCATTTAGAAAGGCATAATATTCGTGACTAAATAATAACCTGGTTAGAGCACCTTTCCCATGGATCACAAGAAAACATAGCACGATGATCACAAGAAAACATAGCAGTACTTTCATCTTGCTAATTGTTCAACACCCTTTTAACAGGTCATATGATGGCTATAAGCTTTTGCACCCTTTCGGCTTTCCAATCCAAGGTTGGGTCTAGTTTCCCAACTTTTAGAATTGAAGCAGTTCTCTCAATTCAAGATTGGGTCCAATTTCCAACTTCTAGAATTGAGAGTATAGGCTTACCTCGTCAGGTCTTTCGCCTTTACTTGTGCGGGCTTATTCCCCAACATATGGCTTAAATCACTTTATACTCTCATTTTCAGGTACATTCCATAATCATAGCAACAATTTAATGAACTACATGCGTAATCCATATATGAATCAATTGTAATGAATTAAATATATGCTATCATGGGCAAAACAAATGCTATCGTAAACATGATAAATACCAATTGAAATTTTATTGTACTATTTCTTTATGCATCGTTGGGTATCTCACCTCGCTATGAATTGGTTCTCCTAGGGTCGGCTTTCTTTTCCTCTTGTACATCACCTCTACCAACCTTCTCCTCATTCAACCCACTCCCTCCCTTAGCTCTCTATCTCTCTTAACTGAAACTGAATTCAAGCACAACCAATTGAATTTGTCTTCTTTAATATTTTCAACGGTTGTTTTCAGTAACTGCTCCTAGCTTTTCTCTTTTCTTACTGATTTCAGCAATTCTAACTGATTTCAGAAATTCTACAGCAACAACACCTTATCTCAGCAGCCCAATTTAGCTTCCTGAAGTTAGAAATGCACTGTTTGCAGCTGTCATTTCCAGCAAATAGCAGTATCACAGTTGTTTGCAGCAAAGACAGCAAAGAACAGCACAAATCATCTTCTTTCCCTCTCCCAAATCTGCCCCTCTTCTTACCTTACTGATTTCCTAACTTTTCCCCAACAAGCAGTAGCTCATAAGCCTTTCCAATGTTTCCTAGCAAGTGGTGTGCTCGCGGGAAGCTCCTTCAGGCTCCAGAGAATTTCACTGCTGGAAGGATGGAAGAAATGGGATAATCGGGCTGCTTTAGACTATAGTGCTTTTATCTATATTATTATAATATTATTAATACCTCCACTAGCATATTCTCCTAATGCTAGCCGTAGGATTAAATCACAGCCGCTGCATGCATTGAAAGGGAACCAAGTGGAAGGCTATAGTGGGGATATAGTGGAAAATTGTATAGTAATTACTAACATAATTACTGTCTATTAAGCCTATTAAGCAATAGCATAGTGAAATGCCTCTTATATCTTATTATGCTATCAAGGAATGACTTAGCAGTACATAATATCTGGATAGTACAATATTATTAAATATTCATTCTATTATTAAATACTTCTATATATCAAAGTACTCGAAATTAAAAGTAGAATTTAATGAAAATAAGTCAACCATTAGAGAAAGTTGACGCTTACAGTATTTTAAACGTCTTGAGAGTATCACATCCCCTTCCCCTCTCTTCCTCCACAAGCCGCCGACCACAACGCGTCTCCAAGAGTAGCAAGAGTTCTTTGTCCATGGATGGCGGATCCTGAGGTTGATCATGGATTCGCGTACAACGAGCATGGTCAAATAGATATTCTACAATCTCCTTTCTTCTATCATGGCTTTGGATCTGAAGGTACCGTCGATGAATATATCAAACGCATCTACTTCAGTTTGGTTGAGATCATCGACGAGCCATGACCATCCGGATTGTGGCAAATCATCGGACGTCCACTAACTTCTTCAACTCCGGCTACTTCTCCGGCGAACAACACCGTAGGTATCACTTGTCTTCTAGTGGCTTCTCTAGGGTTGCTTGTAATCTTCTTCCGCCAAAGCCTACTTTCATGAACAAGAGTGAGGGAGCTCGAGGTGAAACATCTAATTGTTAAACCTTGGATTCTTGTTTGTTGCCATTCGTTTTACTTATTTCCTTTGTTTTTATTTTGCAAGTTTCCTTTCATCTAGCTTGTAACTATATGCTATTACGTGACTTCTAATTAAAAATTCCTAAGAATCTGACTTGAGTGATACATAAGATTTATAATTGGCAAAGTTGTATTCAAATTATTATTAATTTCACGAAGCAATTTGTGTTCATGTATGTTTCACATCAAACACTTATATCTATATTAAATTGTCAGTCTAATTCCAATAATTTTCTGTCATTTTACCTTAATATTTTACTTATTGCATAGAGCAATTAGATATTTTGACCGCCCAGTTTTAACTGTGAAGGCATGCCCTTCCTCAAACTTGTGTATCACTTGAGCTTTTAACAATTTTGACTGATTACTATCAATTTCATAATTGCTTAAATTGTACTGTAAGCTCAATGTTCTGTTAACTCAGTAACTCGTCTTCTAGAAGGTTTTTCCATTGTTTTGAATTTTTATTGCAAAAGATATCTCACATTTCAGCACCATGTCATGTGTAAATCTCTTATATCATGGTAGCTGATTTTGAATGTTTTTTATTAGTACTTTCATAAAAAATGCAAAAATATATTTGCATGATGCTGATCATTGTTGTAATCTAATTGAATAAGTTAAAATTTTGATCATTTTATAACGACTACTAACAACAGTCATCCCCAAATCTTTTACTTGTTTGGTAACTTTGATATACCTTCAGTACTTTATTTCTTGTAAATTCCTATCAAATAAACTACTTTGATATCCAACTATATATTTCTTCAAGATCACTAAAAGGTTATATGAAGTTCCTTTAATTGCATTTTATACTTTTCCATTAGCCTCCTTAACACAAAAATGATCTTTATAGTAGATCCCATTATAAAATGATCAAAATTTTGTTTTCCTTGTTTCAATTTGCTCGAGGGATTGATATAGTGTTGTGATAGAATAATTAAGTGGTCACATAGATAGACCGGCTAATCATGGAGGAGCGGTGACTATGAATTCGGACCCAAACGATATCCACTAAGAATCATGTGGCTATCATATTTGTAGTAAACATCGGGTGATATTGTGCTAACTTTGGTATGCTTCTATGGCAGTCCTCATGCGGAAGAAAACCTGAAAATTCTGTATAATACTTTTGGATATTATGTGCAATTCCTTCCAAGGTAAGTTTCCCTGAAAGTGATCATAGTTTTCTTGGCAAAAGTTTTCGATTTAGTTTTTAGGTCTTATGATTTACCTTTAACTTTTTGCTAGAGTATTGGAACACATTGAAGCTGGTAAAGGAAGTGTAGAAAAAGACTTGAAGGAGTACCTGAAGCTTTTCAGTTGGGAACATCCTTGTGCTCGCGCAGCTATAGAGAATTTCAGGAGGACTAGACAAAAAATCTGGAAACTCATTCAAAAGTTCAATGTAACCATCTATCACACTAAATTTCAGATATAATTTGCTTATTTATGTGGTTCAGTAGTTCATAAGTAATTATTTTAGTACATGGAAAATGGAAGAAACCATCTTTTGCTCTTATTGAACATTATAAAATACTTCACTAAGCTGACAAATGGATATCTTTGTCTTGTGATGTTCTTCCCTAGCAAGCAAACATGATTGACTCAGGCATTTCAAGGTTATTCATTATCAAAATTTCTATCCAATAAACTTAATCAAAATTGTTACAAAAACATTTTCTAAATGATTGCTTTACAACATTAAATAATTTCGGTATTTTATTGGTTCGTAAATTATGATCTGCCTTCCAATAGAGACAGTGTTCAGATGCCATGCTTGAAACAAGTTATATTGCATACAATTAGTCTAGCGTTGAAAAAGATCATTTAATGTATAAGTTTGTCTTGGTGCTCTAACTGTGTTTTGTAATCCAAGTTATTCTTTGGGTGGTGTCTGCTAATTCTCATAGGTTGTCTTGCAAGAACCAGTAATGTTTGTTCTTAATGAAGAGGCAAAATTGAAAAGACAAGAACCAGTTTGGCTTAAGCAGAACTTATCTGGCAAAGTCAAACTTGATGTAATGGAGCTGCAGTTTCCGATTGATCTTGTAAAGCTCAGGAGTACAGAAAGGTTTTCTTCATTCTTCATTCATGCGACCTTTTCCGTTTTTTCATTTTCTGATTATTGACTTTTAGGTTCCTATGGTTTGGTGACTGGAAAAACAAAACAAATTCAACCTTCGAAAATTTCTATGATGGAAGTAAGTACTTCTCTGTCTATCCTTATTGTAATTAATCGTATCAGATGTCCTCATGATGTTATCTTTTGAACAATAAATCTTAATCCTTTTGATTGTTTTTATTTGGATTTCAGAAAGCGATAGATTGTGCATTTCTTCTGAATACATATGCAAGAATCTTAAGGTGGTATGGGATGAGGGATGGAATGCACTTGAAAGAATTTGCCAAAATGCGGCGGGATTTTCTCATGTTTGGAAGCAGGAAACAAGAAATCTTAGGAAAAGGAGAGCATTAAGCGATTTTCTTCAAGTTTTGGAAAAATGTGGGCTATCAAGGCACAAATTGGTTGATTTACAGGTATTCATCTATTTTTGTTTTATTTTGTTCGGTGGGACAATGTCTTGTTAAATATTTGCATCAAGGGAATTGCAATATCAAGAATTTTCTTTTTTGAATAAATCTGGAAACGCTTAAGTTGCTCTCGATTCTTTTTACATGCATTTAGAACTAAATATATTCTATATACTACCTTGATTAACAGGAACATAAATCAGGGCAGCCTAGTAGCTCATTTCTTCAGCCATCATATGACATGCAACATCTTCTAGTGCAAGCGTGCCCTTCATTTGATGCCAGTACCTGTCTTCCCAACAAGGCTGAAAAACACATTGATGTTAGATGCGCTCATATATGGGAAGTTGCAAACAGATTCTATTTTAAAAGCTTAAGTATGATTCAACAGCTGTATGAACTTCAAACCTGTTTCAGTAAGGACCTTACTTTAGAACTGGTGAGTTTCTGTTCTTGTTAAATAATATATTTTAGACAACATGATAGCTGGCAACTTACCTCCTTTTTTGTATCTATAGGTGAATCACCTAGTCTCTTATATAGAACACTTGGTTGTAATTCAAAGGGACCAACGATCTGTTGTTTATTATGTGTCTGAGCAGCTTAAAAAACTATGGCAACAGTGCTACTCATTAGGCAGCATAGGTACTTACTATCAAATATTATGCTATCATCTATATTTCTATTTTATATGCCTAACCAAACTTTATTTAATAGGAACAGGTAGTCATTGTTCCTTGTCCGCACATCAATACCTTATATGGAAACACATGTGGCAACAGAAGGTTTGGTGTTTCCTCCCATTTTCATGAAAATACGCACGTTGAATTATATGACGTTATATTGGCATATTGACGTCTGGTTGTATTATGCTCAATTGTCGCAGGATCTTTTTGATAGCTTTCTTTCCTTTTCGAAAGATATGAAAGTTTTCCTTTTAACTGTCAAGAAGTGTCATATGGATGCTTGCAATAAAATCAGGGCTGAAGCTGATGTCATATCTGCTATTTTTGATAAGTTCGTTCCTTTGTTTATGCAGTCAAAGGTAGGTCATAAAGACATACATTGTGGGGAAAGCTTCATCCCTTCTTTCTGATTAATGACTTCTATGCAGGATGAGTTGGATTGTTACCTTCTTGGTAGCAATGGAGTTGTTACAACTTCAAATACATACACACCTTCTATTGTTTCCATACAAATGGAACAATTTGTTAGGCACAACTACCATATTATTAATACATTGGAAGAAGCTGTTCATGGCATACAAAAGGGTTATCCTGAATCTATTAAAGATTGTTTGTTAAATCGTCTCAAAGAGATCATCAATGAGGTATGTTTTTTTTTTTTTTTGCATGCTAACCTTATAATTGAATACGCTCATATCTTCTTTAATTAAAAATGGTATGTTTTGAGTTTTTTTTTAAATAAATTGATTTTTTTAAAAACAAAATTAATATTAGTTTAGGGTTTAGAATAGTAGATGTATTAGATCTGGCCTTTGTAAAAAAAGGTAGAGGTAGACCTAAAAAAAACTTTGTTAGAAAGCATTAGAAATGACCTTTTTTACTAGCTTTAATTGAGAATTTGACTCTTAATAGGACATAAGGAAGAAAAATGATTCATGTAGCCAACGCCACTTAGTGGAATAAAGGCTTGATGTTGTTGTAAAAAATAATATTAGTTAAAAACACATTAAAACATGTTTTTAAAAAATAAAAACAAAATTAATGCTATACAAACCATTATTTTTTGTTATCATATACAAGGGTAAATATACATTAGTTTTACTAATAGGATATTAGGATTCTATACAATTTTAGAAAGAGTTATTACTACAAATATTTATGATTATTTGAAAACATTCCATGAGGTATTCATTATCATTTATCCTTAGATATATTACAGCCTGTCGTTCATACCTTCCATTTAGCACCTTCCTAAATGTAGTAATTCGTGTGCTATCCTTTATTTCCCTTTCATTCTAGGAGGCTATATATAAGCCCCATTTGTTTCTTTTGAAGTTAATGAATGATTATCAAAGAAAATTTCTGCATCTTTATGTTTGTGAGAGCTTGAGAGCTATGGAAAAGAAATCCTAGGAGAGGGAAGCGGATCACCCACCAACCTTGGAAGCGTCCGGGTTCGTGACTTTTATTTTCTATCTTCTTTCCCTCCCCCCTTCACCACCGCTGGCCCTACCTCACCTTCCCCCACTCACGGCCCAACCTCCCACCCGAACCCCTTGATCTGCCGGCCCCCTCACCGTCCCCTCCCCCTTACCCACCGACGACCCCACCACCACCACAAACCGCCGGCCCACCCTTCCCCACCAAGCTGCCGGCCTCCATCTGTCCCTTTTCAAAATTGTTTCCTAAAGCCCCACTTTCCTTATTTAACTCAATCTATCTTTGGAAGGAATTGGAATTTGAAATAAGTCAAATTTAAATCTCAAATCTTTCCTATTTCATTAATCCTATTTTTTGGAAAGGTCCTTAATTAAATCAATTAATCCAAATCAGAATTAATTGAGTAATTAATGCCTTAAATCCAAATACATTGAATCTAGACACATGCCCCCTCCCTCTCTCTTGGCCGAACCCCCCCCCCCGCCCCACCTAATTAAATTCTTTCCTAAAATCTGCCCTCTCCCTTAGGAATTAATTTAAATTCCCCCCTCTCTCCTACCCACCGCCTCTCTCTCTCCCCAATCTCCCTCCCCATTAAATCTCCTCCCCCTTTTGGAATTAATTTCAAATTCCAAAATCCCTCCAAGGTAAAATCTGAAATTAACTTCATATTTTAAGTTATTTTCCCTCCCAAAACATAGACCTAACTTCCCACATGTGGTTCTTCTTCCACTAGCAGAACCATCTTCCCCTTCCTCCTTTCTCAAGAATAGGAAGGCCACTTCTCACCCTTCTCCACCACTTGAAATCTTGAGATAAACTTCTTTCTCTCAAGGGGAATCTCTAAGGAAGGCAAAGGACATCGTCTACAAAACTTCAACCCTTCGGAACCGATGAATGGCCGATCCCGATCTTGACTCCGAATTCGTCCACAACGAACAAGGAAACATCAACATTCTCCGATCAACATTCTTCGACGTCAACCCGGAAATAGATCATTCCGCCGAAGAGTACCTGAATCGTATCATCTTCACCTTGTCCGAAGCAATCGAAGAGCAGCTTTCCAACATTCAGTAGCAAATCGCTTCCGTCCCACGACGAGGGTGAACTCTTCCTCCTTTTCAATTTTCTCATAATCTTCTTCTCTTGTAGGTTGTGAATCAAGCACAAGGAATCGTGCAACGCTATCTGCCAATGCTTAGTAAATATAGGGTTGCTTAGTAAACGTAGGGCATGAATTTTGATTTTCTATGCTTGCTAATCTCATTGTTAACCTTACTAGGTTGTGTACAATACTAACGGCATGTTTATTATCACAATATATCCTTGTAGGTTCTTTCTATTTAATCTTTAGTTTTTCTAGGATAATTTTTAACCATAGAAGTTCACAGACTCCTTTTGCAATTGCTTTTTATTCAAATTCTTCACTTGACCTTGAGACCACCTATTGTTTCTTACTTCTCCATGTAATTTTCTTCACTCGAGACCTTGAGACCACCGATTGTAATGGGATTTCTTCTTAGTAATGTACAACAACTTATGGTTAATCTCTTACCAACAGGTGATTTTGCCTAATAAATATCAATATTGATGAGGACATCAACAGAAGCTTCCGACGCGTCTATTAGAGGAAGCATCGGAGATCGACAGCCATGATAGAGAGCATTTACTTTTGATGCATTTTATGTATTATCTATGTTGTTTTAGGTTTTTCATTTTCACCCTTAGGGGTAGCTAGTTGTTATTGTAGCCCAAGGGGCACTTTAGTCATTTGTTTTCTTTTTATCATTTTGAGGCCTCTATATATATGGCCCCTCTCTATTATATTTGGTTAATGAATTATTGAATGAAAAGTTTGTTCTACTAGCATGATCTCTTAGTGAGTTCATAGAGGCGATAGATCTCTTTGTGAGTTCTAGGCTTTCTTGTCCAAGATTTTTTTGTGAGATTTGGAGTGGGATCACTTTGAGGCCAAGCCCTTCCTCCCTTGTCCAAAACCGGCGGCATACTTGGACTCCCAAGCCGTCGGCCACCTCCATTCCACGACCCTCACCCTCACCCTCCTTCCTCCTCTCCAAACCAAGCCCACCATTTTCCCCACTCCAAGCCGCCGCCCCTTACCCTCCGAGCCGCCGGCCGCCTGCTCCACCGCCAGCCTCCTCCCAGCCGCCGCCCCTCCCTAGCCCAACCCGCCGGCCACCCCTCTCCCCTAGCCCAAAATTTGAAACCAAATCCTTTGGCCATTATTCACCTTCTTAAAATAGGTTTGGTCAATTAGGAAAGTTATTTAATTGGATTTTGAATTTAAAATTTGAAATCCAAATACTTTCCTAATCCTAAAACTTAAATTTGGAAACATCCCTATTTAATTAAATCTGAGATTAAAATCAGATTTGATTTAAATCTCTAATTATTCTTTGGGCCCACCTAATTAAAGCAAAGCTCCCTCTCTCCCCTCTCTACATGGCTGGCCCCCCTCCCCTTGAGTTTCTCTCTCCAATCCCCTCCCAATGGCAATTAATACTCCATTAATCCCCTCCTAAAATCAGCCGCCCCTAGCCCCTTTATGGAATTAATTTGAAATTCAAATTAATTCCCTCTCTCCTATTAGAAAAATCTGAAATCAATTTCAGTTTTTCTAAATCTATTCCCTCCTCCCTCTCCCAAAACCTCACCTAGCCTCACCCGCCCCTACCCTCTCTCTCTATTG
Source organism: Dendrobium chrysotoxum (assembly GCA_019925795.1). Taxonomy (NCBI): domain Eukaryota; kingdom Viridiplantae; phylum Streptophyta; class Magnoliopsida; order Asparagales; family Orchidaceae; genus Dendrobium; species Dendrobium chrysotoxum. The sequence continues at coordinate 80,179,838 of CM034300.1, read as the reverse complement.
CCGCCGCCCACATCTCTCCTCTCCTCTCTCTTCTTCCAACCGGCGGATTCCCCAAGGCACTACTCCGTAGAGAGCTTCGATGGTCATGAATGGCCGATCCTGAGATCGACCACGGATTCGCCTACAACAATCAAGGAGAAGTTGACATTCTATTGTCTCCGTTCTTTGATCCAAATCGGGAGTACAACGATTCGGTAAAAGACTACGTGGATCGGATACTCTTTCAACTCTCCACGACAATTGACGAACAAAAACCCAAAACACCTTGGGTCATCACCGGACGACCACCGTACTCCGCTACTCCGGCTACTCCTCCAATAACGATGATCCTAGGTTCCTTCTTCCTTGGAGTGATCTCGATTCTAACGTGGAGACTCTTCTTCCGCTAAAGCCTAGACTAGTTAAGTGAAAAGGTTTCAAAGGTGAAAGCTCTCTTTATTAAATCTTGAATTCTTGTTTGCCGTTGTAGCGTTACAATTTCTCTTTTGCGTTTACTTAGATTGTTTGGTTAATCTTCATCGCTCTTCTTTGCCTAAGCAAGTTGAAAGCTAAGAATTCATAGAACTATTCTTTGTTATAAGTAATACTTTTACTGTGGAATGCTTTGTTGATTATCTTTCTTTAATTTCTTTATGTAACTCCGATTGTATCACATCAAATATAGCCTCCAACTTTAGAAATTCATGTCCTTTACGAAGAATCCTTTTCAAACATTAATTTTAAATACATGAGAACTTCATAAATAACTTAGAGGTGAGATTCCTTTGGTCTATACATACATGGACTTATAAGGCTTACCAAAAATGTTATATATGGATGAGAGTGGGACAAATAGATGTTTTGTTTTCACCAATCTTTGATATTCTTCTTTATTAACTTGCATTCCTTCATCTTTGTCCAGCTTTTCGCTTGGTTCCATTGGAGTTTTATATGACGTGTAGTTTGTCATATTTTTTTATCTCAATAAATACAAAACACATTTATCCTTCTTCTCTGATTGAAATGCTTCTATGCCTAGAAAGTTTTTAAGCTTGGCAAGTTCTTTGATCTCAAATTATGTATTGAGTTTTTTTAAAGTGGTTCCATTTCTTTATTATCATCACCAATTATAATTATATCGTCCACATATGCAATAAGAATTACAATTGTTATTTCAGTCAAATGTATTGTTAAGATTGCCTGGTATTGTTAGCTTTGGCTATGTCCAAATCTCAGCATAGCTTCTGTGAATCTTCTTAATCATGCTCATGATGATTATTCCAACCCATATAATGCTTTTTATAGCTTGCAAATTTGGTTTTTCTTAAATAATTATTGGAACTTGGTGGAGAATTCATATAACTTCCACATTACTATATATATAAAGTCATTTTTTTACATCCACAATTAGGGGCCAAATAGATTAGGAGTTAAATGGTATTAATTTTTGCAAATGGAGCAAAAGTTTTCATTAGATTTTTATTTTGATTTAACATATTATATAGGATTATATCCTTTTTCTACTAATTTTGTTTTATAGCCTTTTAAGCTATCGAAAATTTTATATTTAATATAAAAACTCATTCACGACATGCTAGCTTTTTTCTTTAAGAGAAAATGACCAAAATGGTCCCCAACTATACTAAAGGACCATTTCGGTCCCTCAAGTCTTTAAAATGAATCAAAACATTCCTATGGTGAGACAATTTTCGTTTCTCTTTAAAGAGTTGAGGATCAAAATAGTCCTTTTGTATAGTTGAGACTATTTTGGTCTTTCATAAAGAGTCAAATGATCATTTTAGTCTTTTTCTCTTTTCTTTCAGATAGCTCATCTATTTCCCAAGTAAGGTTACTTTCTAGAGCATTAATCTCTTCTTTATTGGTCTCCTTTCAATTTTTGTTTCCTAATGCCTCAAATAGGATTTTTGGAATTTTAATTGTTACATTTGTAAGGAAAGCTCTATATGTATGAGAGAATTTCTTACAGGATGTGTTTTGAATTTTCGGATATAAGGGATGTTCAATACATTTTCTAACACATTTCTAAATAGCATTAGTTTGATCAAGATCACTTTTAGAGGAGGTTGGAGGTTACCTGCCAAGGGTTTTAGGCCTTGAATTTGCGAGAGAGTTTGGGTGGGCTTTGACTTCTTTTATAGACTTGAAGTTGTCGAGTAGTAGAAGAGTCAATTTTAATGGGATTAGGTTATCGTTTCTAGGTAGTAGTAGCTAGAATTTTTGGATTTCAAGAGAGAAGATATCAAGTTCTTTGGTTAGCTAATGAGCTAAACTCAAATGAAGCTGAAGCATGCGTAGTTTTAAATTAACCGAACTTGAATAGTACTACAAATACTCCGAACTTGAATAGTACTACAAATACTTGAATTGAGCTCAAACATGATTTTAGCAAATGCGTTCAAGCTCAAGCAAGCTATTGCTCAACCCATTTGCAAGCCTTCATTTGATATTCATTTTTGATCTACTGATATTACGGATATGTATTTTATGCAGTGAACCTGTTTTCCTCTATGTATTGTTTAAAATTTGTTTTAACCTAATAGAGTAGGTGTGCTACTTAGTGCGCCTACAAGACAATTTTTGGGCATGAAGCTTGGATTAAATATGAAATGTAAGAGATTATTTTAAAAGAAAAATCGCCCAAGTCTTCTTGAACAGGCACAGTACTGATAAAAGATCCAATTTATCGAGCGGAACCTATCTAATATGAGAAATTGATCATTTTCAGTTTGTGCCAATTTTATTATTATTATTGTCCTACTATTGCTTTTATTAGGTCTTTCTTGTTAAAATTTTATTTGTGTAAAATAGTATGTAAAGTTGTAAAGATAGATTTGGAGGCTATTGTGGCTTTCCATTAGAACTAAAAGAACATCTTTGATTTTTGACAGGGAAACAAAGAAATGACAGCTTTCAACGCTGATGTGGAGGCAAATAAACAAAAAATGCCTGATGATCACTCATTTAATATGCTGAGTACATCATTCTTTGATGCTTTTGAGCGCACACACAAAGCAATTATTGAAGCATTTGGAAAAATAGACCCTACTCTTGCTGATCAAGCTAGCGGTGTAGTTTTTTCCATGGAAGAAATAACCTCATGGAATAACATTTTTAAATCGTACATGGCAAATTTACATCTGGACCAAATTCATGATGGTTTACTTGAAACAATCACTGCAGCGGTATGTTACTTACGTTGTGGTTTATGTTCTACTATGTGTACAAATTGCTTTTGTGTTGATCAACAGTTGAGGTGAATGAGTTTTGCAGAATCACCTGGTGGAGTGTGCTGGCATTCAGAATCCTGAACTATGCTCTCAAATAGGAATATGGTTAAAGCGTCTTCATCTTTTGCTCGAACTCTTACTTGAATTCTGTGAGGGAATCCTATTTGAGTTCTTAGATGCGCATAGAACAGTAAGCAAGATTCCTCCATAAATTTTTGTTGCTCTATGTTCGTTTATTTGAAAGGTCTGACTGATTTTGCTTTTTCACATGCAGATTGCTGAAATGACAAATGTTCTTGCTTATATATTTACCTTGCTATTATATAAAGGCTTTGGTGCCATCGAAGATCAAACTGAAAATACTGTCCAAGGATCACGGGATTGTAGTGGTACTGGTATGGGAGATGGTGAAGGCGTAAATGACGTTAGTGATCAAATAGAAGATGAAGCTCAATTAACTGGAACTTCTGAAAAGGTTTTATAATATAAATTTTATTTTGTTTGTTCTGTTTTACCTCTGTAAGTGCTTAAGTTTAAGGCTTCAAAGTTACATTTTTTTTCATTTAAGCAGGATGTACCTGATGGCTCTGATAAAGTACCAACTGGTAGAGATAGAGGCATAGAAATGGATGAAGATTTTGCTGCTGATGCCTTCAGTGTTAGTGAGGACTCGGAGAATTATGATGATGGGGATGATGGGGAGGATTTGAACATAGAATCAAAAGTGGGCGAAACTGGAGATACAGACAAAATTGTTGATGAGAAGCTTTGGGACAAGGAAACTGACGCAGAAGCTGAAAACTCTTTTGAGAAGTATCAGTCAGGCCCATCTGTTGAAGAGATGGATACTAGAGGTAGGGAACTCAGAGCTAAACAGGAGGATACCCCTGCAGTTGAAGAGTCTGATCAGTGTGACAAGCATGGATCTGATGGACTAAATGAGGAGCAAGAAGATTCTCCTGTTGATGAAAATAATGTTGATGATATGATACTGGATAAAAATGCTGCAGTTGAAGACCCAACTGGAATACAGTCTACGAAACAAGAAAATTTTCAAGAAGACAATGATATGGAGGAGACTCAAGGTTCAGGTAATATGGATGAGGGAGATGCTATTCCTGATGAATCTGATAAGGAAATTGGGGATGATGATTTATCAAATCACACTGATCATATGGATGAAGAAAATGCTGCTCTTCCTGAAGAAGGACATGATACTAATGATAATCCAGAGAATAAAGATAACATAAATGTAGAGCTGGAGACAAGTACAAAGGTTCCTGAATCAGATAAGTGTGATTCGATTGAGTATCCTCAGAATACAGTAGATATGGTCAACCAACTGCAGGCCCCTTTCAGTGTAAATTCAAGCTTAGAACCAGCGATGTGTTGGTCTGATAATAATTGTAGTGATATGAACAATTGCATTGCACCTTCTAGTATTTCAAAGGATGAACACGCAAATCTACAGTTTTTGATGCCCAGCTCAAGTGATTCTTCTAAGTTAGCTCCTGATAAACCACAACCCCAGAGCACCCAAGGTGAGGCTAAATCCAGACACTTGAAAGAGACCAACCCATTTAGGAGTATAGGGCAAGCCATGGAAAACTGGAAAGAAAAAGTTGCAGTACTAGATGATCTCCTGGAAGAACAATTTTCTAATCCTGATTATATGAATGAGGGTGAAAGTGCTACCGAGTTTAGATATGTATCTGAAGGAGAAAAAAGTACTTCTCAAGCTCTTGGGCCTGCAACAGCTGATCAGATTAAAAATAATGTGGATGGAAACAAAAGCCATGAGATCCAAATTGGTAACATGAAGGAGCATTATGATGAAATGAAAGAAGAACATCCTGAAACAAAATCCCTTAGGACTGCAAATGCTGCAATCTCTAGTGAGAAGCATATTGAAGAATTGCCGGAAACCGCAGCTGAAAGTGAAGCCCCTTTTGAAGGATTGCAGCATAGTTACACTGGAAACATTTTTTCTGGAGATGTTGTCTCATTCAGAAGCTCATACATTAATGAGAAAATTTTACCTCTTGTTAGTGGTGTTGTTGGTATGGATCTATCAAGATCTGTAGATAATGAACAGATTACTGGCAATATGAACCAGAAAGCTATTGCGGATTGGAGAAGATATGAACTGGCCACCACCAGGTTGTCCCAAGAATTGGCTGAACAACTTCGTGTTGTTTTGGAACCTACTCTTGCCAGCAGACTTCAAGGTGATTATAAGACTGGGAAGCGAATAAACATGAAAAAGGTATAATTTTGCAACATAATAGTTTATGTGCATAACACTCGATTTGGCTATAACTTTTTCTGGTGACTGACAGCGTTTCCTTTGTCAGGTTATTCCATACATTGCTAGCCATTTCCGGAGGGATAAGATTTGGTTGAGGCGAACCAAACTCAACAAACGTGATTACCAGGTGGTGATTGCAATTGATGATTCACGTAGTATGTCTGAAAGCAATTGCAGTAATTTCGCGATTGAAGCTTTGGTGACAGTATGTCGTGCAATGTCACAAGTTGAAGTAGGACAATTTGCAGTTGCAAGCTTTGGTGAAAAGGGTAACATTACACTTCTTCACGACTTTAATCAGCCTTTCAGTGGGGAAGCTGGAGTCAAGGTGAGTACAGCAGCATCTCTTAACTCTTAAAAAAAACATTTCTTGATTATTCATCTATTTGCTACAGATGATCTCTAGCTTGTCATTCCAACAAGACAATACCATAACTGATGAACCAGTGGTTGATCTGTTGAAGTACTTGACCAACATGCTTGATGCTGCAGTTATAAAAGCACGTTCACCTTCAGGGCAAAATCCTATTCACCAACTTATTTTGATCATAGCTGATGGCAGATTCCATGAAAAGGTATCCTTTAAAAACTCCTCGAAAAATAAAAAAGATCAAACAAAAAAGTGATTACCCTTTGGGCTTAGAATAGTTCTTTAAAATGCAGGAAAACTTGAGGCGGTGCGTTCGTAATGTCTTGAACAGAAAGCGAATGATCGCATTTATACTTCTAGATAGTCCGCAAGAATCTATAATGGACTTAATGGTATTGTATAAATTTGCTTTTGCTCCTGAATTCTAGTTAAATGTTTATACTTTTACCGACAAGGCATGTTAAGTTTCAGTTGAGTTGCTATTGCTTTTCAGGAAGCATGCTTTGAAGGCCAAACTCTTACTTTTAAGAAGTACTTAAATGCTTTTCCTTTTCCTTACTACATTGTCTTGAAGAACATTGAAGCGCTACCACGTACTCTAGCTGATCTACTTAGACAGGTGAGATTATTTATCATTGTAAACTTCTTTGATACTCTATTAAAATTGCATTAGTAGAATCAATATATCAAAATTGAGTCTCCCGATTTTGTTAGTGCCTCTAATATAATTTTCAAATTTGAAAAAAGTTGTGCATCTTATTTGAATTTAACATGTGTAACTTTTACTTATTTTACAGTGGTTTGAGCTTATGCAAAGCATGGGTGAGTGAACTCTATCGCCAAATGTCATTTTCAACCTACAACGAAGCTAGCAGCAATTCTTGTTGAAGGAAGCTGTTTGAACCCTGCCATTATTTTTGCTCAGATGACAATTTTTTTTGTCAACTCCCGTGTCGAAGTTAATGCAGGATTTTTAAAACGAAACGGGATAGGACCTGTTTCATAATAACATTCTTGTAGTTGCAAACAAAGTAACAGTAAATGTATACTTAAACTGTCTTATTTATATAATGCCATTATTTTCCAGCAAATGTTGTGACTGAAGCTTTAGTATTTTCAATGAAAAGTGTTTATAATGATTATTTGTTGCATTTTAAGTTGTCACAAAATTATTAAAAAAAAAAAAGTTGTCACAAAATTGGTTCAGTAGTATGTTTACATGACCGTCCACTTCAGAGGCATTTGCATCATCTTAATGTCATAGTTGTTATGAATTTGTCTCAGTAAGATGTTATTTTTTTCAGCCACATATGATGGGTTTCCTTTTATCCCCTTGACTGTCAATCGACTATAATTAGTTTTCGTTTGCCTTGTTGAGCTTTGTTACAAGTATCATATTCCACTTGGATTTTATTGTACAGATAGAAGTTGAGTGTAATATAGTAGATAGAAAATATTCAAATCGTCTAATGACAGTTCGACTAAACCCGCTGTGTCAGTTTTGTTATTTAACATTGCGAGGTAGACAAAGAAGTTTCTGTTTTTAAATCATGAGAGAGGAAGCAGATAAGGAGGAAGAAGGAAATGGAGAGGGAGTGTTGGAGAAATTTTGTCATCCTCAATGGATTGCATATTTTGTGATCAAGTACTGTATAAAAAAATAATATATTGTTCCAAAAGTCAAAAATATCATTGCCCTATGGACTCAATGACAAAATTTACAATTTTAATAGAGATTCCCCCATTTAATATTTGGTTGAATGGGGTTTATTTTATTCAGGTACGGATGCCCCATAGGGGCAAGCCCCTGTGGTTAATTATATCTCAAGCATTTGGTACTTGAGAAAACTTTTGATTAAATTAGTGGTTTTCTTTTCTTTTTTGAAAATCATCAAAATATTGGCTAAAGTTTTCATTTTAAAATTTATGAAATTCTTGTTTAAAGATTTTTGGTCTTTAGGAATTTCTAAGTTTATTATGTTGTTTATTTCTTTTATTTATGTTGACTGTTTTACCCTTACTTAAGGGAGTTGTTTGTAAGCCCTAAGGGCAATGTTGTCTTTTCTTCCTTGAGTCCTTGTATAAGGCTTATATATAGCCCCTTTATTCCCTTTTGTTGGTAATGAATGATTAATAATAAAATTTCTGTATATTGAGTTCTATGTGAGCTTGAGATCGTTGGAGAGAAATCCCTAGGCGAGGGATAGCGGATCACCCACCAACCTAGGAAAAGTCCGGGTTCGTGGCCTTCTTCTTTCTCTTTCCCAACTCCCTTTCTCCCCTCTCTTTCCTCCCCTACCCGACGGCTCCCCCACCTCCTCTTCCCCACCAAACCACCTCCCCCAAACCCCTCCACCACCTCGCGGCAAACCCCTTCCCCAAGCCCCCTACCCGCCGGCCCCATCCCCCCTCTCTTCCCCTTAATTTAGTTGCCTAAATTAAATTGGGGCTGTTTGGAAAGAATTCTAAATTCAAATTCCCATTGAATTTGAATTAATACTTTCCTAATTGATTCAAACTTATTTTAGGAAAGTTTCCTTATTAATCCCTATTTGAATTTTCAAATTAAGTGGATTTAATTAAACCTTTCCTAATTCCTAAATCTAATTTTAGAAACCCCAAATCAATCCCCAAAATCTCTCCCTACCCCTTCATAGCCGCCGGCCCCTACCCCCATGCCGCTCCCTCTCTCTCTCCAATCCCCCTCTCTCTCTCCCCAATCCCTTCTCTCACATTAAATCCTTCCTTTTGGAAATTAAACCTAGTTTCCTTAATCCACCTCCCTCCAATTTCAAAATCTGAAAACAATTTCAGATTTTGAACCCTAAACCCTAACCCTACCCCTCCAAAATCTAAACCGACTTTCCCCCATTACCTTCCCCTTGGTCGGCCCCTTCCCTAACCCTTTTCCCCCTTAATTCTCTAAGGAAATTGATGTAAGCAAAAAAATTAGGAGGCCCCTAATTTTTTTGCTAGAAAAATTATAAGCTCACTAGGAAAGAAAGATACCCAAAAGAGACAAGATAAATCTAAACAAAATATAACTTTTATAAAGATGACTCTTACAAACTTTGACACTTATAAACTTATGAAATAAAAATCTTAAACTTGCATTCCTTGGATCGAGAAGAAGGATACAATGAGGTGGTCACTTGCGGATTAGAAGAAATAGGTTAGAAGCCGAGAAGAAAGAGGAGAAGCTCGCAAGCTTTCCTAGAAGGGAAGGAGAAGAAGTGGACAAAGCTCGCAAGCTTTTCCAAACAAAACCCTCAGGTTTTAGCTTTCCAAAAATAACATTTTTCACACACTCTAAACACACAAAATAACTTATATTTATAGGAGGAAAGAGGGCAGCCAAACAGCCACCAAAAACTCTTCAAATTCCTTATTAAATGTTACCAAACAGCAACTTTCAATTCCCCAAAAATTCTGCACAGGAAACAGGACAGAAACAGCCACGGAACAGCCAGAAAACAGCCACGGAACAGCCCAGAAAACAGCCACGGAACAGCCCAGTGAGGGAACCGAAGAGGCACACAGGAAACCGAAGAAACAGGCACAGGAAACCAGCCAGAAAACCACGGAACCAGCCCAGATGGGAAGGAACCGAAGGGGCAAACCAGCAACCAAGGCAGCAGGCATAGGAAGCCCAGCAGAATACATGGGAAACAGCAAAAACCCACCAAAATCGAGAAGGCAGCAAGGGGAAAAACGAGAAGGCAGCAAGGGGAAAAGCCACACAGGAAAAGCAGCCACATTAACTCTCCAAGTAGAAACCAATGAGGCACACAAGTTCCACTCCCCCAAAACCTTTTGGAAATAAATACACATCTTTATGCATTAATAAGCCTCCAACAATAATGAGCTACAACCCCAAATAGGACAACTAAAGCAAGCTCCAACCCAAACAGCCCAAGCCAAACCGAGAACAGCAAGCAGCCCAAAAACAAGAATTTTTTTATGTTGTGGAGATCCCCCCTTTGCCTACATCAGAAATCTTCAAACCATTGAAGGAAAACTTCAAGGGCAGCAAGGGTTCATCGGCGCCAACCCCTCTTTTCCTCACCAACATGAATGGAAGTCCCCGAATGGGACTACGGGTTGATCCTTGACGAACACGACAACATCGACATCCTCCGTTCGCCGTTCTTCGACGTTGGGTTCGACTTCGACAACACCGTCGAAGAATACTTCGAAAGGATCCATATCCCGTTGGTGGATACGATCGACGATCAGAGGAAGAAAGGACGGTGGACCATCCTCGGCCGGTTCACGACTACCTCCCCTCCGGATACTTCCCCACTCAGAGGATATTTCACCCAAATCCTACGGTTCCTCACTCATACCATTGGCATTCTAGTGACTACTTTCCGACGACGATTTCTTACCGGTTAAGGTAAACTTTCTTTCCTCGTCAAGTCACTTCTTTCTACTAACCTCGTAGGTGGTGATGAAGTCGCAAAAGATCTACGTCGCTTGATTTGCTAAAACAAAAGCTTAGTAAACGTAGGGTTACCTTGAGAGCTCCTAATATGTTTACTTATCTTAATGTTAATTAAGGGATTATGAATGAACATCTACTATGTTAGCTTTAATTTGATTTTCCAATCTATTTGTTTGTTCAAGCACTTTTATTGTGGTTTGGCCTAAACGCAAGCACCCCTCCTTTGTTTTATTTTATCGTTTTAATTGCTAGTAGTTTAATCAAGTACTTGCTCTTAACATAATTCATGCAAATTCTAATTTTTAGTCAAAAGCATATTAGTCCTGCATCAAAATTACTTATAGCCGAGTTCGCCTACAACAACTCTGTGAATAGAACTACGGGTCTGAGTCCAGCTGAAATTGTGTTCGGATACCAACCTAGACAACCCATTGATCAGATCCCCATGAGTCCAATAGGTAGAACATCTGAGTCTGCATATGCATTTGCATCACATCTCCAGGAGCTTCATAAAGAAATTAAAAGAAGAATTGAACAAAGTAATTCTAATTATAAGCTGCTTATTATTGATCACAAAAAAAATGTTTAAAGAATTCGAGGTTGGAGACTTTGTGATGGTACGGATCCGTCCGGAGTGTTTCCCTCCGGGCTCCGTGAAGAAGTTACATGCTAGAAGCTTCGGACCTTTTAAGATAATTTCAAAGATAAATAGTAATGCTTATGTGTTGGATCTTCCCAAAGGTTTTAACATCAATCATATATTTAATATAGAAGATTTAGTAACCTTTGAGGGACCAGAATTGAACTCTAATAATCTACTTCAGAATGAGCCTTATGTGACCCCACCTGGTGAGAACCCTAGCCTACCTCCACTACCCAAACTGCCTTATTTACCCAATATGGAGAAGATTGAAGCAATACTAGATGATGAGATCATTTCCACAAAAGGAGGCCACCGAAGATACTTAGTTCACTGGAAAGGGACACCGGAGACAGAGGACACATGGGTTGATCGAGAGGAGTTACAGAGTTTAGACCCAGATCTCCTAGAGATGTATGAGAGCTCCAGAGACGTTTACTCGACAGGGTCGAGTTTTCTCCCACCTGGGGAGAATGATGAGGACATCGATCCGAGATTCAGACACGTGTACCGCCGGAAGAATCGTAGATTGATGGCTACGATTCAGAGTTTATATTTTTGATGTATTTTATTCATGTATTTCTGCTTTGAGTTTTCCTATTGTACCCCTACTTTGAGTTGAGTTTATGTTGTAGCCCAAGGGCACTTTAGTCTTTCGTTTTCTTTCTTTTGGCCTATTTATAAGAGGCCTTTTGCATTGTATGGATGATGATTAGTTGAATGAAATTCTGAATTTTCTTTGTCTCCCTCAATGTTGAGTGTTTGAGAGAAGAAGGAGGACCCAAGTGTGGGTAAACGCAACACCCGTCAACCTTTGAAAGAGTTCAAGGTTCACGGCTTTTACTCCCGTCTCATCGATCTCCCCCTACCCCATATCGCCAGCCTCCTCCACCACCGTTCCCCCCCCCCCCTCTTCTCCCCTACCCTACCCGAGCCCTCCCCATCCAAGACCCGTCGGCTTCCCCACCTCCTCCCTAAGGTCGGCCGCCCACATCTCCACCTAGCTCCACCACCGGCCCCTTGCCCAAACCCATTGAATGATGGTCAATTCATCATTACTACTTCCCTAAATTAGCTTAAGTAATTTGGGAAATAGATCTCATTAATTTGAAATTCAAATTTTGAATTTCAAATAGTTTCCTAAATTAACAAAGCTAAATTAGGAACCTCTTAAATCTAATCCCAATTTAATTTTGAATTGGATTGGATTGATTTATTTTCTTCCTAAATTAGAAAGCTCAATTAGGAAGCCCTCCCAATTCTTCCCCTAATCCCCTCCTCCTCTCTCTATACCGCCGGCCCTTAATGGGATTTTCCCCCATTAAATCCCCAATTAACCCCCACTCATTATTTGATTGATTGGGAATTCAAAATTGATTCTCTCCAACACTTAAATCTGAAATTTATTTCAGATTTCTCAAGATTCTTCCTCCTTTCCTCTAACCCTAGCCGCCCCTCTCTACCTCCTCCCTCATCAAGCCACTGCCCAGCTTCTTCCTCCTCTCTAACCGGAGACTCTTCCTCTACTCCTCTGCGAACTGCCAATGTTCTCGCATGGTGGATCCCGACCATGATCATGGTTTTGTCGTGGATGAACAAGGTAGGGTGATCATCCTTGATTTACCTTTCTTTGATTTGCACTTTGGAAATGAAGACACCGTTGAAGGCTACGTTAATCGTATCATCTACCAACTAGCGCTATCGCTTGAAGCATACATCAGTCCGGGCCATTGGACGATCGTTGGTCATCCACCACCTCCTCCACCTCCGGCTACCTCTCCGTTAGCAAAGATCTCCGGCATCACCTTCTTCATGGCGATCTTGATTCTAGTGTGGAACATCTTATCCCACCACAACCTAGCCTAGCTGAGTGATTAAATTCTTGAAGGTGAAAACTCTCATTATTAAATCGTGGATTGTTGATTTAAAGCAATTACTGTTACTACTACCTTTGTTTTATCTACATGATTTGGTCAATCTACATGTAATCCTTCGCCTAAACAAGTGGAAAACTAAGATTCTTTAATCAACTTTGAATGTTATCACAATAACTTAATAATTGTTATTTATCAATTACAACTTTAATTCTTTATGAGCTCCTTGTATGGTTTTACATCACCAAATCAATTAAATTTAATGCATGCATTAAACAAAACTCTAGAGATTATCAATTTCAATGCATGCAAGTGTGTCAATTTTGTCTTGACATGAATGGGATAGGAATGAGTACATCTTGCAACATTTGGGAAGATCTACACCTCAACATTTGACTTCGAATGAAATGTAATCATCTATCCTATGGCTTAGTTGTAGGTGACGATGAGGAGGCAACATGAATGCTAAAACATGCATTTGGGGGTTGCCAGACACAAACCCGACCACCCTACGTGTATCAGCATGCCTCTTTGACTCTCACAAGAGTGCAAACAAGTGGAAATCGCCCGATTTTTATTGTTTTAAACACAAGGTTCTGGAGAGCACAAATTAAACTACTACAAGGTCATATGGCTTTGGGAGAGTCAAACTTATGGCTTAGAGACCTAAGTTTTGAGGAGTTTTACCTCGCCGGGTTGTCACGGCGCACACCACAATGCATTTGCCTTGTCAAAAGGCTAAAAAGATGAAGAAAGTTGCTGTCCAAGCCGCTCCAAATGTTGTCGCCGCTGTCCAAGCTCTTCCGAAAGTTGTCACTGCTATTTGGATGCTCTCGAATGCTGCATCCGTTGTTATAAACTAGCCGCAGATGATTTGGGAGAGAGATGAGGCCTTCTACTTCTTCCTAGTGGCAATAGAAAGGAACTACAACAGCTCTTTGTTCTAGATTTTGCAAGAAGAAGAGAAGATTGGAAGCAAATGAGGAGGCCTCCTCCTCGGATCGTAGAAGAAGGAGATAGCCACAAGGATTGGCGGCCGAGTGTATTCGATGGCTGGAGATGTTCAGATCGAGACCTAGATTGGGTCTTCGATCGGACAAAGTCAGATGCACACACACAGAGAGCACGCTCTTTAAATTTTGGAAAGGCTCTCTCCAGCAATAATAACAAATTACTAAGTGCAAAATTTGTTATTACTGCTGGAGAGAGCCTTTCCGCACTGTTTAAATTTAAAAGTTTTTTGTATTATTCAATATTATTGTTGTATAATTATTATAAAGTAATAGCAACCTAAATACTAATTAAATATGCATATTTTTTATTACACTGTTTAAATTTATAATCAGTAGATGACGAGTAGAGTGAGCCCTCAAATCTGATCCACTATAATTTTAAATTTATTTTTAATCAGTGGATGAAGAGTTTAAATATAATTAATAAAATAATTATCTTAAAAATAAAATAGAATTTTTATAAAATATAAGTTTATTAAAATATTTATTAAGAATTTTATATGATATATTAATAAAAATATTAAAATAAATTATTATTTTTAGATATTTAATTGTATATATAATTTATTTTTATACCACCTAAAAATATACTTCATATCATGTTATAGATATATTTATTTTATAAATATGAAAAACATTACATTCCCGAAATAAATATATCTAACATCGATCTTCGTTATTATTATTCTTTAAATGAATAAATTGGGTTGCCCAATCCGTTCTGTACATGCAAATAAAATCTTTAAGGCTTAACGAGCAGTGCGGAAAGGCTCTCTCCAGCACTTATGTGTGGAAGTTGTTAGATGAAGCATTGAATGTGGAGTATGCGTGCTTTTAGATTATTTGAACAAAAAAGGTTGTGGTATTTGTTTTGTATTTCTTGTTTGAACAATTATCTTCTCATGTCTATTTTGTACCATCTAATTTTATAAAATATCTTCCAGCAATTGTTCTAGGAATTATATGATAAGTTCATGTGAAAAGTAAATCATTATACACAACATTCATGCAATACACAGTAGTATAAAGCAATACACAGCAGTACACATCAAATATACACAACAATACACACCGATACATAGCGATACATAGTGGTACACAGCAGTAAACAGTGGTACACAGCGGTACACAACATCAAAATGAACAAAACATCACATAACCGAAAAAGAAAAAAATGTGTAAGAATTACATCTGAGAGAATAAATGAGCGTCCAAAAAATTATCATTTTACATAAAATTTTACATAGTTGATTTATAGAAGCATGCATTTTTGCAGCATTCGACATATAATTTTTTTAAGAATACATTCTAAGTGAATGTGTGTGAAACATCACAATAATCCTATAAACCATTGTTGTCCAGTTTATAAATTCCTCGTTGAAGTATTTGGGCTTGTTTGAGAACTTAATATGCCTTGAAGGTGAATACACTTCTGTTGTATTTGCTTTTACGACAGATTTCTCTGTTGAAAAACTAAGCTCAACAAAACGTATATTGTCTCATAACATAATTGAAAAGAAATTATTAGGTAAGGAAAACACACGTTACTCTTAAGCTTTTTCTTCTTTTTCAATAGCTCTGCAGAGAATGCAAAGTCCTCCAAATCAGTCTGATGAGGACATCAGCAGGAGATTTCGATTGGAGGAATCGTAGATCGACGGCTACGATTCAGAGTCTTTATTTTTGAGACATTTTATATATTTCTTTTAGTTATATTTCAGTTTTATCATTGTACCCCTGTAATGAATTTCTTTTATATTGTAGCCCTGAGGGCATTTTAGTCTTTTATTTTCTTTTATTTTTAGGGCCTATACATAGAGGCCTTCACTATTGTATGGATGATTTTTTAATGAAAATTTCAGCTTTTTTGGTTCTTGTTTTCTTGTGAGCTCTTGAGAGAGGAGAGAATCCTAGGAGAGGGCCAAGAAACACCCGTCAGCCTCCGGTAGAGGCCGGGCTCACGGTTCGTATCCGTTATCTTTTCTTATTTCCCTTTGCCTCCTTATACTGTCGGTTTTCCACCAGGCCCCATCCCCAACCGCTGGCCAACCTTTCCCCCTCTTCCCCACACCTGTCGGCCAAGCCCTCCCCAAGCTCCACCCGTCGGTCTCCACCCCACCTTCCTCAAAAACCACCTGACTCCCTGCCCACCACCTTAAGCCGCCGGCCTACCCGAGTCCACCCTAGCCGCTGGCCATGCTAACCCAATCCCCTAGATTCTATTTCCCAAATCTCCACATTAATGCCTTCCTAATTTAGAGTGCCTTAGTTTGGAAACTCTTTTAATTCAAATTCAAATGAATTTGAATTTCAAATACTTTCCTAAACTAATAAACCTATTCTTATAAACCTCTCAATCACTCCCAACCTGAAATTAAAATGAGATTTAATTCCCTAATCACATTTAATGCTTGAGTCCACATACATTGTATGTGGACACTTCTCCCTCCCTCCACCTATATGATCGGCCCTCCTCTCTCCCTCTTTCTAATTAATTCCTTCATCATTAAAGACTCCAATTAAGGAGATAATTAACCCCCTTTAATCCCTCCGTCATGAGAGAATCTGAATTCAAATTCTCCCTCCTCCCCTCTCAAATTAATTCCAATTATTAATTACTCAAGGTTAATTAATCCCCTCTTCTCTTCTTGACTCCTCTTACTATCTAAATCCCTAACCCAAGGCTCTCCAAGACTGGCCGACTGCTCCCCCTCTCCATCAAACCGTCGGCCACTTTGGCCCCTCCCGGAGTTGAAGATTTCTCTCCACCATGGATGGTCGATCCCGAGCTTGACCACGGATTCGTTTACGACCATCAAGGCTTAGTGGATGTTCTACATTCCCCCTTCTTTGATGTCGACCTAGAGATCGACGTCACCGTAGAAGAATACATTGACCGAATTCTCTTTTCCTTAACCACTGCCATCGAACAACGACATCCCGCCGGCCAGTGGCAAATTGTACAACACCCAACAGCTTCTTCCTATTCAGGTAACTTCCTGTTGGTCCAAACCCTAAGTGTTTATTGTCTTCTAGTGGCATGTGTATTATTGCTTAAATTGTTCTCTTGCTAAGCCTAGAGTAAGAGTGAGTAAGCGAAACTCAAAGTGACAGTTTTATATGTTAATTGGTGGATTTTTGTTATTTGCTTTTAAGTATTGAATTTTTTTTAATTTTAAATTAGCCTTCTAATCTAGTCATAACTGCATGCCATTACCCGATCTACAATTGACAATACTAGAATCTAACTGGGTGAAACATTAAGTTTAAAATTAGCAATGTTTAACAATTTAACAACTTGTTATTAATTCCTACGCAATTCCTGTTTTCACATATGTTTCACATCATCTTGGTATCAGAGCATGGTTGCATGCTAGTTTCATTTTAGGTTTTCCCACTTGCATTTAGTAGACATTTTAACTTGCATTCGATTTATTAGCATTACATCATTCTACTTACTGTTGTGTCTGCACTAGTTGCCCAAGTTAACATCTATGGACCCCGAGCAAATTCAGCTAACCTTAAACTTAATTGTAGATCAGCTTGGAACTGTTACCCAACAGATTAGAGAAACCTATGGCGAATTAGCTGACTTTAGACGACAAGCTGGAGAACGTTTAGACTACATTGAACGACTAGGAAACCATACAATGTACACTCCTTCTAGGCCACCTTCCCCTTATGTTGAAGAAGCACGAGCTGATTACAGACCTCCACGAGACCCCTGCCGTCAAAACCATAGGCCCAATCAGGAACCCGTAGGCCATGACCCAAACTGGAGAGATAACGACGCTCAATTACTTAAGAATATTCAGATAGATGTCCCTTCCTTTGATGGCACCCTAAACCCCAAGTCTTCCTAGATTGGCTTAAGGGAATGGATAGTTATTTCAAGTGGTGCAATATTTTGGAAGCTAGGAAAGTTCATTTTGTTGAGATGAAGCTTACTGGTAGAGCTAGCCAAAACTGGACGAACCTAGAAAATATGGGTGAAGCTCGAGGCGAGTACCACATCACTGATTGGCGAGCTATGAAACAAGAGCTCAAACAAAAGTACCTCCCTCCGTTCTACTACCCCAGATTTTTGGATAGATGGAACAGACTGACTCAGGATAGTAGACCTGTGAAAGACTACATTTATGCCTTCGATGACTACATGATTCGTTGTAGTGGCGAAGAGACCACTACACCTGCCCAAATCTTGTCCATGTTTAGAGCTGGCCTTAGGGAAGGCCTTCGTAACAAACTCTTTGCTAGAAGAATTACTACTTTGGAAGCAGTCTGCAACTTAGTACTTGACCTTAAGGAGTCAAGGACTCATTCCCATTCTAGGAACCAAGACTCCCGACCACCTCCTTTCAAAACTTCCTCTAGCCAGCCTCAAAATAAACCTTCTGGTCCTATAACTGATCGACCCACTGCAGGTCAATTCCAACCTCGCCTTGACTACAAGGGTAAATCCCCTGAGCGTGAGACACCTAAAACCAACTCTGGAATCAAGTGTTTTAGGTGTCATGGGTATGGACACATTTCCTCACAATATTCCAGCCCACATAAGATCACCATAGTCGTGGAAGTTATCGATGATGAGGATGAACCTGGTACTGAGATGGTACATCACATTGATGACAAGGACTCCTTCTGTGAAGAGGACACTGCTGTGATTCACTGTCTCCAAAAGATGAATCACGTTAAGTTACAAGTTGTTAGGTGCGCTTTGTCGCAACCCAAGCCGAGTGACGATTGACGTAGAACTTCTATCTTCCACACCTTCACCAAGATTGGTGACAGGAACTGCAAGGTCATTATAGATAGTGAAAGCTGTATTAACGCTGTCTCTTCTGCCATGATTTCCAAACTTAACCTGAAGACGACCCCGCACCCGAGTCCTTATAAGGTCGCTTGGATCAACTCGACTGCATTAGAAGTTAAGGATAGGAGCTTTATTCCCATAGAATTTGTGGGTTACAAAGAGAAGATTTGGTGTGACATTTTAACTATGGATGTGGGTCAAATCATCCTTGGTCGCCCATGGTTATTTGACAATGATGTCCATATTTATGGAAGATCTAACACCTGTGTTTTCGAACACGATGGAAAGAAGATTAAGCTTTTGCCTTTTCGACCTAAGCCCTCGAAAGAAGAGGTTAAGCCTATGATGCACCGACACTTCTCCTCAAAGAGGTGAGCAGTGCCCGACACGTATCCGACACTCCTCCGACACGTGTCGGACACGTCGAAAATGTGTCCGATTAAAAAAATATTAACTATAAATTGGACAGGCGTGTCCAACACGCGTATCTTAAATATTTTATTATTTTTTTAATATAATTTATTGCATTTAAAATTTTTACTTATTTAAAATATAAAAACTAAAATTTTTATTTCTTATCCACAACACCAAATCAATCGCCCGCACTTAATACCTCATTCATCGAATATTCTCATTTTCATTTCTCTTTGGCAGTGAAGGTATTTTCATCTCCTCTCTCGATGACTTATAAACGACATCGACTCTCGACATCCTAATATTAATCATTTTAAGCGCAAATTCTAGTTAAATGATTTATTATTTCTAAATTATTTTTAAAATTATATTTATTTAATTTTTATACACTATTTTTAAAATATAAAAACTATAATATCGTGTCCTACCCGTGTCCGTATCTTATATTTTCAATAATTGACGTGTCCCATGTCTGTGTCCGTTTCCGTGTCCGTGTCTGTGCATCATAGGGTTAAGCCTACTCCGATCAAACCCAGCAAAGCCTTAAACCTTTTAACTGCAAAAGAGGTAGATGTCGAACTAGTTCAAGGATCACCTGTGTATGCCTTAGTAGCCCGAGAAGCCATCGTTGAGACCGAGGAACCTATCCCGGAAGAGGTCAAACCTCTCCTTAAAACTTTTGCTGGCGTGTTCCCTGAGGATCTACCCAACCAACTTCCCCCTTTGAGAGACATCCAACATGCCATTGACTTAGTACTTGGAGCCTCTCTACCCAACCTACCTCACTATCGTATGAATCCGGAAGAGCATGCTAAGTTGAAAGAGCAGGTTGATGATTTGCTCCAACGATGAGTCATTAAAGAAAGTCTGAGCCTATGCACCGTTCCAGCCCTCTTGACTCCCAAGAAAGATGGCTCTTGAAGAATGTGTGTTGATAGTCATGCGATCAACAAAATCACAGTGAAATACCATTTCCCTATTCCTCGTTTGGACGATATGTTAGACATGATGACCGCAGCCACCCTCTTTTTCAAAATTGATCTTAAAAGTGGATATCATCAAATTAGAATCCGTCCTGGCGATGAATAGAAAACTGCCTTTAAAATTAAGGATGGGTTATACGAGTTGATGGTCATGCCTTTTGGCCTCAGCAATGCCCCTAGTACCTTATGAGGGTGATGACCCAAGTCCTCCGCCCCTTAGAAAAATTTGTGGTGGTCTACTTTGACGATATCTTGATCTATAGCAATTTGATTGATCAACATTTGGATCACCTTAAACAAGTTTGTGAGGTTTTGAGGAAAGAACAACTATATGTGAATCCTAAGAAATGTATGTTCCTCACACCTAGGGTTACCTTACTTGGATTTATTATTTCTTCCGAAGGAATATCTGCTGATCCAAAAAAAGTGCGTGCAATTAACGAGTGGCCCGAACCTCAAAATATTAGAGATGCTCGGAGTTTTCATGGATTGGCCATATTTTATCGAATATTCATTAGGAACTTTAGCACCATCGTTGCCCCGATAACTGACTGTCTTAAAAAGGGTGAATTTCATTGGACCGTAGCTGCCTCTAAAGCTTTTGACGAAATCAAAAAGAGAATGGTAAAAGCCCCTGTCATGCGTCTACCCAATTTTTTCAAAGTTTTTGAAGTAACTTGCGACGCCTCTGGCATCGGTATTGGTGGAGTCCTTTCTCAAGGACATCCCGTGACGTACTTTAGTGAGAAGTTAGACGATATCAGGCAGCGATACTCCACATATGATAAGAAATTTTACGCCATCATTCAGTCCCTTAGGTATTGGAGACACTACCTAATGCTGCAAGAATTTGTTATCTTCTCAGATCACGAGGCTTTGCAATACATAAACTCCCAGAAGAAGCTCAATGCCCGATATGGTCATTGGGTTGAATTCCTGCAAGAGTATACCTATACAATCTGACACAAGACAGGTTCTGAAACAAAGCGGCCGATGCTTTAAGCCGTCGTATGATGGTAACCCGAGAAATGAGGGCTGAAGTGATTGGATTTGAACAAATTAAAGAAGATTATAAGGACTGCCATGACTTTAAGGTGACATATTTCTTACTAACGACTGGAGGTGAATGAATAGTGGATGATTTCTTTTTGGACGATGGCTATTTATTTAAGTCACGAAAGCTCTGCATTCCCAACACTTTACTGCGAGAATTTCTTGTGTGGGAATTGCACGCTGGAGGTTTAGCTGGACACTTTGGCCAAACGAAAACCATTGCCTCTATAGAACATCGATTTTATTGGCCTAGCCTTAAATGAGATATTAGTAAATTGGTTAGAAGGTGTCACACTTGTCAATTGGCTAAGCAGCGTAAACAAAACATTGGTCTCTACACAGCTCTCCCGGTACCTAATTGCCCTTGGCAGAATGTAAGTATGGATTTCGTTCTTGGATTACCTAAGACCTTTAGAAAGCATGATTCGATCTGTGTGATAGTTGATCATTTTTCTAAGATGGTCCATTTCCTCCCTTGCTGCAAAACTTTCGATGCCTCTCGAATTGCAAAATTATACTTTGATGAGATTGTTAGGCTCCATGACTTTCCCAAAACCATAGTGTCGGATCGAGACGTCAAATTCACCAATTATTTTGGAAAACTTTATGGCACAAAATGGGTACCAAACTCCAATCTTCCACTGCCTTTCATCCGCAAACTGATGGACAAACAGAAATTGTAAATAGGAGTTTAGGCAGCCTCTTAAGGACTTTGGTAGGAGAACACATTTGAGACTGGGATTCCTAACTACCAATAGCTGAATTCGCTTATAACAACTCTATTAATCGAATCACGGGTCTAAGTCCTACTGAAATTGTGTACGGGTACCAACCTAGACAGCCTATAGACTTGATCCCTATGTGTCCTAGGCTAGAACATCTGAGTTTGCATCTACATTTGCATCGCATCTTCAGGAATTGCACAAGGAAATTAATAAAAAGATTGAACAAAGCAACGCTAATTATAAACTCAATGCGGATCTTAAGAAACGATTCAAAGATTTTGAGATTGGAGATTTTGTAATGGTACGGATTCGTTCGGAGCGGTTTTCATAAGGGATTGTTAAAAAGTTACATTCTAGAAGCGTATGACCTTTTAAAATAATATCAAAAATAAATAGCAATGCTTATGTGCTAGACCTTCCTGAAGGTTTTAACATGAATCCTACATTTAACATTGAAGATCTTGTAACCTTTGAGGGACCAGAGTTTAACCCCGCAAAGCCACTAAATAATGAGCCTTGTGTGACCCCACCTGGTGAGAACCCTAGCCTACCTCCACTCCCAATTTTTCTTCCTTACCTAACGCGGAGAAAATTGAAGTAATAATTACTGATGAAATCATTTCCACTAAAGATGGTGGGTGCCAAAGGTATTTTGTTCAATGGAAAGGTAAACCGGAGATGGAGAACACGTGAATTGATCGTGATGAGCTACAGAGATTGGACCCCGATCTTTTAGAGTTGTACGAGAGTTCCCGAGACACTTACTCAACGGGGTCAAGCTTTCTCCCACTCGGGGAGAATAATGAGGACATCAGCAGGAGATTTCGACGCATCTATCATCGGAGGAATCGTAGATCAACGACTACGATTCAGAGTTTTTTTTTTTTTGAGGCATTTTATGTATTTCTTTTAATTATATTTCAGTTTTACCATTGTACCCCTGTGATGGATTTCTTTTATGTTGTAGCCCTGATGGCATTTTAGTTTTTTGTTTTCTTTTGTTTTTAGGGCCTATACATTGATTTTTTAATGAAAATTTCATCTTTTTTTGTTTTTGTTTTCTTGTGAGCTCTTGAGAGAGGAGAGAACCCTATGAGAGGGCCATGCAACACCCGTTAGCCGCCAGTAGAGGCCGGGCTCGCGGTTCATATCTGTTATATTTTCTTATTTCCCTTCTTTGCCTCCCTATACCGTCGATTTTCCACCAGGCCCCATCCCCAACCGCCGGCCAACCTTTCTCCCATTCCCCACAACCGTCGGCCAAGCCCTCCCCAAGCTCCACCCGCCGGTCTCCACCCCACCTTCCTCCAAAACTGCCTGACTCCATGCCCACCACCTCAAGCCGCCGGCCTACCCGAGTCCACCCTAGCCGCCGGCCATGCTAACCCAATCCCCTAGATTCTATTTCCCAAATCTCCACATTAATGCCTTCCTAATTTAGAGTGCCTTAGTTTGGAAACTCTTTTAATTCAAATTCAAACGAATTTGAATTTCAAATACTTTTCTAAACTAATAAACCTATTCTTAGAAACCTCTCAATCACTCCCAATCTGAAATTAAAATCAGATTTAATTCCCTAATCATATTTAATGCTTGAGTCCACATACATTGTATGTGGACACTTCTCCTCCCTCCACCTATGGGCGGCCCCCCGCTCTCCCTCTTTCTAATTAATTCCTTCCTCATTAAAGACTCCAATTAAGGAGATAATTAACCCCCTTTAATCCCTCTGTCATGAGAAAATTTGAATTCAAATTCTCCCTCCTCCCCTCTCAAATTAATTCCAATTATTAATTACTCAAGGTTAATTAATCAAGGAATTAATCCCCTTTTCTCTTCTTGACTCCTCTTACTACCTAAATCCCTAACCCAAGGCTCTCCAAGACCGGCCGATTGCTCCCCCTCTCCATCAAACCGCCAGCCACTTTGGCCCCTCCCGGAGTTGAAGATTTCTCTCCACCATGAATGGCCGATCCTGAGCTTGACCATGAATTCGTCTACAACCATCAAGGCTTAGTGGATGTTCTACATTCCCCCTTCTTTGATGTCGACCTAGAGATCGACGCCAACGTAGAAGAATACATTGACCGAATTCTCTTTTCCTTAACCCCTGCCATCGAACAACGACATCCCGACGGCTAGTGGCAAATTGTACAACATCCAACTGCTTCTTTCTATTCGAGTAACTTCCTGTTGGTCCAAACCATAAATGTTTACTATCTTCTAGTGGCATCTGTATTATTGCTTAAATTGTTCTCTTGCTAAGCCTAGAGTAAGAGTGTGAGTGAGAGAAACTCAAAGTGACAGTTCTATTTGTTAATTGGTGGATTCTTGTTATTTGCTTTTAAGTATTGAATTTTTGTTTTATTTTAAATTGGCCTTCTAATCTAGTCATAATTGCATGTCATTACCCGATCTACAATTGATAATACTAGAATCTAACTCGGTGAAACATTAAGTTTAAAATTAACAATGTTTAACAACTTGTTATTAATTCCTACGCAATTCCTGTTTCCACATATGTTTCACATCACAGTCTTCATCTTCATCAGCTCTTCCTCATTTTTTATTTTCTCAACAGGTACCAAAAGTTTTATTCTACAAAAACTTTAAATATTTGAGAGCTTTCGCTGGTTTATTTTTTAAAAACATAAAAAATGAGTGAGCTGCTGCGATTTCAAAATTTTCATAGCTGGGCTGGGTTGGGTCGTCAGGTCTTAAGAAATTCACATGTCTTAATTTAATTGGACTCTGGACATAGAGCTACGTCCAGAGTCCGCATAGAATAATTTTCCGTGCAAAGAGAGAACGAGAGATAAGAGAGAAATAAAATAGTTAAATATGATTTTTAAATAGTGATTGAGAGATATAATTAATGAGAGAAAAGAAAAAACATATTTAACTATAAATACATACATATGTTATGATTTAAATAAATTTAAAAGAGCAAGGCAATGAAAACTTGTTATTTACATAAAGATTAAAATGTTTATGATACAACGGTATTGTTATGTTAAAATTTAGACAATTAGTTTATACAAGAGTGAAGAACTTAATTGTAGAAAATAAGCTGATAAAATTGAAAATAATAAATAACTATTAAATTTAAATAATGAAAACTTTAATGCTTACATGTTAGTTTGAATAAATTTAAAAAGTTAGAATACTTGAAATAAAAAATTTAATTTAAACAGTTAATGATATAATTATACACAATTAATTAAAAAAGTTTACAATCTTTAGTTATGGTTTACGTACTTGAATAAGGATAAATATTAATATTAATAAATAATGAGATCACATGTTATAGTGATTAAAAGAAGGAGGTGAAGCTTTGGGAGTGAATACTAAAACAAAAATTCTGAACTTGTGGTGAGTACTTATGTTTCTTATTTATGGTAATGATGTTTTCTCTTCTAAATCAAATGTATTGATTGTTCTTGATATTTGTGAATCCATCGATATTGTAAACTTAGGTTTGATATTACTTCTATTATAAGAAAGATTGATAATGTTAAAAAGAATGATAGTTTCTATTAATATTCAATTATTTTTATCTCATGTTATTTAATGTTACCATAAAATATATGGAATGATATGGAGATTTTAAAAGAATTGATTCATATGAGAATTCTTGCATGTGCATGTTTCATTGGAGTTCATCTCCTTTTTTCATTGAATGAGGATGCAACGTACCTGCATGCGTAAATTGGAAAAGGAAATGAAAATTGGAGTACCTTAATTTGTATTATTTAGATGGTAGCTTCTATGATGATTGTATTATTTATGAAAAAGATAAGATATGATATGATTTCTACTTATTTATAATATTATTATGCTACTGAATGCTTCAAAGTCTTTTGCAATATCATCTCTAAATTGAATTAACTATCAAATGAATTCTAGAATGTTTAATATTTTAAGACAAACATGCATATTGTTGCAATATTACTTCCTATTACTATAATTTGGAAACATTATTAACTCACTAAGTTATATTATAATTTACCTATATCATTTAACAAATGTATGCAAGTAGCATCTGGAGAAATTAAATGAGTGGAATTAGAGCAAAGGTGCATAGTAGACATGACACTATAGGAGAAAGGTATTTGTCTCACAATTATTATGATTTTGATCTAAAAAGAATATCTTTTGTAAACTTGTGGCTCTTTCAATATATTAATGTTGTGCAACTAAATTTTTTGGTATTAGATAATGTCATTAGTTGAATTTTTAAATGTTTGTTTAATCGTTTGTTCCCTTCTCGTTAACTCAAAACCTCCAGGCTAGGTCATGACATCGGGTATGTCAAGCTAACCTTGGTGCATGCAATCTTTGAGCTTAATATGACGAGCTATTAGCGGTGAGTAATGAGGATAGTCTAGGCTTTGAAATGCACCATGTGCTATGAAGGGTACAAAATTTATTCACCAGCCTTTTATAAGTAGCTCTAGCAATTTTTAACTCAATAATCTATATGAGTTTTTACAAGGAAGTCCTCTATCAAGTTTATGGAGTTGATTAGCATTTATTTTAATATTTTGATGATTAAAGTTTCTTATGAGGCATGTTTAATAACATTTTTGGCATTTTGTGTAAGTCTCTCTCAAGTGAAGTGAAGTGTATTAAGGATTAAGATATTCAACAAAGGTGGATGAGATATTTTTATAAACTCTTCAATGATGATTATAAGAATGCGATTGACTTTAGTGACCTTAGCACCCTAAATGAAAATAAAGATTTTTGTTTTTATCGGCGTATTAGTAAAATCGAAGTTAAAGAGGCTTTAAAGAAATGAGTGGAGATGCTTAGGAGATGAAGGAATTTCTTGGCTTACTAAACTTTTTAATATTATTTTAAAGACTAAAAAGATGTCAAATGAGTGGAGAATGAGTGTGTTGATTTCTATTTTAAATAATAAAGGTGATGCACAAGATTGTGCGAATTATAGAGGAATTAAGTTATGTGTCATATTTTAAAACTATGGGAGAGAGTTATGGAATATAGGTTGCGGCGTGATACTAACGTTTCTCAAAATCAATTTGGATTCATGCCGGGTAGGTCTACTATGGAAGCTATACATTTATTGAGAGGTTTGATGGAGATATATATAGAGAGAATAAGGAGGATCTACGTATGATATAATTGATTTAAAGAAAGCATATGATAAAGCTCCAAGAGAAGTGCTATGGAGAGTTTTAGGAAAGAAAGGGGTTAATAATGTTTATATTCAAGTCATTAAGGATATGTATGCAGGAGCTGTTACTTGTGTTCAGACACAAGGTGGTTTGCCCAAGTATTTTCCTATTTCAGTTGGATTGCATCAAGGATCAACCTTAAGCCCATATCTTTTTGCTTTAGTCATGGATGTTCTCACTAGACATTTGTAAGAGGTTGTATCCTAGTGTATGCTTTTGCAGATGATATTCCTCTTGTTGATAAGACTAGAGAGGGAGTTGAAGGTAAACTTGAATTATGGAGGTCAACCTTAAAGTCTAAAGGCTTTCATTTGAGTAGATCTAAAACTGAATATATAACGTAATTTTAGTAATAATAGTTTTAGTGGGGGAATTGTGACTTTGGGTGATCAAGACATTGATAAGAGTACACGTTTTAGATATCTTGGGTCTATTGTTCAGAATGATGGTGAAATAGATGGGGATATTATTAGTAGAATTCAAGTTGGATGGTTGAAGTGGAGGAATGCATTGGGCTTGTTGTATGATAGAAAAGTCCCCCTCAAACTTAAGGGAAAATTCTATAAGATGGTGGCTAGACC
The DNA here is from genome assembly GCA_019925795.1 of Dendrobium chrysotoxum. Taxonomy (NCBI): domain Eukaryota; kingdom Viridiplantae; phylum Streptophyta; class Magnoliopsida; order Asparagales; family Orchidaceae; genus Dendrobium; species Dendrobium chrysotoxum. Next base: position 80,152,192 of record CM034300.1, on the reverse strand, counting down.
TGCAATGCTTTATGGTGTAGAATGTTAGCCATTATAAGAGAAGCATAATATTAAGTTAAGTGTTGCAGAGATGACGATGCTCAGGTGGACGAGTGGCTTTACTTTTAGAGACAGGATACGAAATGAGCATATACGTGAAAATATTGGAGAAGCTTCAGTGGAAGATAAGATTAGAGAGAGTCGCCTTAGATAGTTTGGTCACATAAAACGGCGGCCTTCTGATAACCCGGTTGGGAAAGTAGATGTATTAGATTTGACTTATGTTAAGAAAGGTAGAAGTAGATCTAAAAAGACTTGGTTAGAAAATATTAGAAATGACCTTTCTTTATTAGATTTAAATTAGCATTTAATGTTAATAAGGCGCAATGGAGAAAAAGGATTCATGTAGCCGACCCTACATAGTGGGATAAAGGCTTGTTGTTGTTGTTGTTGTTGTTGTTGTTGTGTAAGTCTCTCTTGGTTAAGGGCGTAAGCTATGCTCTAAGGGGTATAAAAAGATTTAGAAAAAGGATGGATGGATGGATTAAATAATCAATTTGACTGATATCTCATTATTCCATTTTCCCCAAACATCTCCCCAAACATCTTAGTGGACCTAGTCTACATAGCATTTGATTACCAGTCATAAGTTGCCTTATCTCAGGATCATGAGTAGTTAGGGTGAGACAATATGATGAAGGAACGTACATGTTATTAAAATATGTTGTGGGGTGCATGAAATCATAACTAATGCAAGTTTTTAAGAGATTTGAAAATTTCACTTAGATCTTTAGATACTTTGATAATTGTCCTTTCGTTAGATTCATTTAGTGACAGTTAATTCGACTAGGGGGACCATGATAATACAAGAGATCATGCAACTGAACTAAGACTTCTAATCATGCAGGAGAAAAGAAAGATAATGATTAGCTAAGGGTATAAGTGTTCTTTGAAAGAGGTAGCTATCTGTTCTTATGGATTGCGGTAGAGGGCTAGTCATAGAGAGCAACCAAGGTTACAGCTCATTGAGCTATGAGAAGAAAGATCTCATTATTAAAGTGTTATTGTGAGGGATAGGTTTATAAGATAGACAACCTAACCTAAAGATCTGAGGGTATGACCCTTGTGAATATCATATGATTTTCATTATTTAAGATCATCAGGGTCCCTAATCTACTTACTCGAGAATAAGGGTATGACCCTTATTCTCCATCTGGAACACTGCTTGGGTCTTCACCTAATCTACTTACACAATTCTATACTTTTATTTACTTTAAGCATATTTTAGTTTGTGAAAATTTTGTAGACATGAGAATTGTCTTATTTCTCGTCGAAATTGTACATGTGGTGATTGCAGTTGATGATCACACAGCACGTTTTAAAGCAACTGTGGTACTTCTGCTGTTGAAGCTTTGGTGAATATCATGCATTTTTACAAGTTGAAGTAGAACAATTTGCAGTTGCAAGTTTTGGTGGAAAGGTAAACATTTCGCTTCTCCATGACTTTCAGTAGCCTTTCAGTGGAGAAGCTGGAGTCAAGGTGAGTAGTGGGAGAATCTCTTCACTCTTAAAAAAAAACCATCTCATGCGTATTCGTCTGTTTGACTGCAAATGATATCTAATTGTCATTCAAGCAAGACAGTCCCATCACTGATTAACCAGTGGTTGTAAAAGCACGCTTACCTTCAGGGAAAAATCCTGTGCATCAACTTATTTTGATCATAGCTAATTGCAGATTCCATGAAAAGGTATATTTCAAAAATCTACCTAGAGAAAAAAATAAAAAGGTTAAAGAAGTGATTATGCTTCTTCATGGTCTTTTATATAAAATGCAGGAAAACTTGTGGTGCTGTTTTCGTAATGTTTTGAACAGAGACGGATGATTGCATTTATACTTCTAGATAGTCCTCAAGAACCTATTATGCACTTAATGGTATTGTATATATTTTCCATTGCTCCTGGATTCCGATTAAATGTTTGTACTTTTTCCTGCAAGGCATTTCAAGTTTCAGTTGTGTTGCTGGTGCTTTCGGAAGCATGTTTTGAAGGCCAAACTCTTACTTTTAAGTAGTTAATACTTTCCATTTCTCTTGCTGTGTGTCTTGAAGAACATTGCGGCGCTTCCACGTACTCTAGCTAATCTACTTTGACAGGAACTGCAAGGTCATTATAGATAGTGAAAGCTGTATTAACGCTGTCTCTTCTGCCATGATTTCCAAACTTAACCTGAAGACGACCCCGCACCCGAGTCCTTATAAGGTCGCTTGGATCAACTCGACTGCATTAGAAGTTAAGGATAGGAGCTTTATTCCCATAGAATTTGTGGGTTACAAAGAGAAGATTTGGTGTGACATTTTAACTATGGATGTGGGTCAAATCATCCTTGGTCGCCCATGGTTATTTGACAATGATGTCCATATTTATGGAAGATCTAACACCTGTGTTTTCGAACACGATGGAAAGAAGATTAAGCTTTTGCCTTTTCGACCTAAGCCCTCGAAAGAAGAGGTTAAGCCTATGATGCACCGACACTTCTCCTCAAAGAGGTGAGCAGTGCCCGACACGTATCCGACACTCCTCCGACACGTGTCGGACACGTCGAAAATGTGTCCGATTAAAAAAATATTAACTATAAATTGGACAGGCGTGTCCAACACGCGTATCTTAAATATTTTATTATTTTTTTAATATAATTTATTGCATTTAAAATTTTTACTTATTTAAAATATAAAAACTAAAATTTTTATTTCTTATCCACAACACCAAATCAATCGCCCGCACTTAATACCTCATTCATCGAATATTCTCATTTTCATTTCTCTTTGGCAGTGAAGGTATTTTCATCTCCTCTCTCGATGACTTATAAACGACATCGACTCTCGACATCCTAATATTAATCATTTTAAGCGCAAATTCTAGTTAAATGATTTATTATTTCTAAATTATTTTTAAAATTATATTTATTTAATTTTTATACACTATTTTTAAAATATAAAAACTATAATATCGTGTCCTACCCGTGTCCGTATCTTATATTTTCAATAATTGACGTGTCCCATGTCTGTGTCCGTTTCCGTGTCCGTGTCTGTGCATCATAGGGTTAAGCCTACTCCGATCAAACCCAGCAAAGCCTTAAACCTTTTAACTGCAAAAGAGGTAGATGTCGAACTAGTTCAAGGATCACCTGTGTATGCCTTAGTAGCCCGAGAAGCCATCGTTGAGACCGAGGAACCTATCCCGGAAGAGGTCAAACCTCTCCTTAAAACTTTTGCTGGCGTGTTCCCTGAGGATCTACCCAACCAACTTCCCCCTTTGAGAGACATCCAACATGCCATTGACTTAGTACTTGGAGCCTCTCTACCCAACCTACCTCACTATCGTATGAATCCGGAAGAGCATGCTAAGTTGAAAGAGCAGGTTGATGATTTGCTCCAACGATGAGTCATTAAAGAAAGTCTGAGCCTATGCATCGTTCCAGCCCTCTTGACTCCCAAGAAAGATGGCTCTTGAAGAATGTGTGTTGATAGTCATGCGATCAACAAAATCACAGTGAAATACCATTTCCCTATTCCTCGTTTGGACGATATGTTAGACATGATGACCGCAGCCACCCTCTTTTTCAAAATTGATCTTAAAAGTGGATATCATCAAATTAGAATCCGTCCTGGCGATGAATAGAAAACTGCCTTTAAAATTAAGGATGGGTTATACGAGTTGATGGTCATGCCTTTTGGCCTCAGCAATGCCCCTAGTACCTTATGAGGGTGATGACCCAAGTCCTCCGCCCCTTAGAAAAATTTGTGGTGGTCTACTTTGACGATATCTTGATCTATAGCAATTTGATTGATCAACATTTGGATCACCTTAAACAAGTTTGTGAGGTTTTGAGGAAAGAACAACTATATGTGAATCCTAAGAAATGTATGTTCCTCACACCTAGGGTTACCTTACTTGGATTTATTATTTCTTCCGAAGGAATATCTGCTGATCCAAAAAAAGTGCGTGCAATTAACGAGTGGCCCGAACCTCAAAATATTAGAGATGCTCGGAGTTTTCATGGATTGGCCATATTTTATCGAATATTCATTAGGAACTTTAGCACCATCGTTGCCCCGATAACTGACTGTCTTAAAAAGGGTGAATTTCATTGGACCGTAGCTGCCTCTAAAGCTTTTGACGAAATCAAAAAGAGAATGGTAAAAGCCCCTGTCATGCGTCTACCCAATTTTTTCAAAGTTTTTGAAGTAACTTGCGACGCCTCTGGCATCGGTATTGGTGGAGTCCTTTCTCAAGGACATCCCGTGACGTACTTTAGTGAGAAGTTAGACGATATCAGGCAGCGATACTCCACATATGATAAGAAATTTTACGCCATCATTCAGTCCCTTAGGTATTGGAGACACTACCTAATGCTGCAAGAATTTGTTATCTTCTCAGATCACGAGGCTTTGCAATACATAAACTCCCAGAAGAAGCTCAATGCCCGATATGGTCATTGGGTTGAATTCTTGCAAGAGTATACCTATACAATCTGACACAAGACAGGTTCTGAAACAAAGCGGCCGATGCTTTAAGCCGTCGTATGATGGTAACCCGAGAAATGAGGGCTGAAGTGATTGGATTTGAACAAATTAAAGAAGATTATAAGGACTGCCATGACTTTAAGGAGACATATTTCTTACTAACGACTGGAGGTGAATGAATAGTGGATGATTTCTTTTTGGACGATGGCTATTTATTTAAGTCACGAAAGCTCTGCATTCCCAACACTTTACTGCGAGAATTTCTTGTGTGGGAATTGCACGCTGGAGGTTTAGCTGGACACTTTGGCCAAACGAAAACCATTGCCTCTATAGAACATCGATTTTATTGGCCTAGCCTTAAATGAGATATTAGTAAATTGGTTAGAAGGTGTCACACTTGTCAATTGGCTAAGCAGCGTAAACAAAACATTGGTCTCTACACAGCTCTCCCGGTACCTAATTGCCCTTGGCAGAATGTAAGTATGGATTTCGTTCTTGGATTACCTAAGACCTTTAGAAAGCATGATTCGATCTGTGTGATAGTTGATCATTTTTCTAAGATGGTCCATTTCCTCCCTTGCTGCAAAACTTTCGATGCCTCTCGAATTGCAAAATTATACTTTGATGAGATTGTTAGGCTCCATGACTTTCCCAAAACCATAGTGTCGGATCGAGACGTCAAATTCACCAATTATTTTGGAAAACTTTATGGCACAAAATGGGTACCAAACTCCAATCTTCCACTGCCTTTCATCCGCAAACTGATGGACAAACAGAAATTGTAAATAGGAGTTTAGGCAGCCTCTTAAGGACTTTGGTAGGAGAACACATTTGAGACTGGGATTCCTAACTACCAATAGCTGAATTCGCTTATAACAACTCTATTAATCGAATCACGGGTCTAAGTCCTACTGAAATTGTGTACGGGTACCAACCTAGACAGCCTATAGACTTGATCCCTATGTGTCCTAGGCTAGAACATCTGAGTTTGCATCTACATTTGCATCGCATCTTCAGGAATTGCACAAGGAAATTAATAAAAAGATTGAACAAAGCAACGCTAATTATAAACTCAATGCGGATCTTAAGAAACGATTCAAAGATTTTGAGATTGGAGATTTTGTAATGGTACGGATTCGTTCGGAGCGGTTTTCATAAGGGATTGTTAAAAAGTTACATTCTAGAAGCGTATGACCTTTTAAAATAATATCAAAAATAAATAGCAATGCTTATGTGCTAGACCTTCCTGAAGGTTTTAACATGAATCCTACATTTAACATTGAAGATCTTGTAACCTTTGAGGGACCAGAGTTTAACCCCGCAAAGCCACTAAATAATGAGCCTTGTGTGACCCCACCTGGTGAGAACCCTAGCCTACCTCCACTCCCAATTTTTCTTCCTTACCTAACGCGGAGAAAATTGAAGTAATAATTACTGATGAAATCATTTCCACTAAAGATGGTGGGTGCCAAAGGTATTTTGTTCAATGGAAAGGTAAACCGGAGATGGAGAACACGTGAATTGATCGTGATGAGCTACAGAGATTGGACCCCGATCTTTTAGAGTTGTACGAGAGTTCCCGAGACACTTACTCAACGGGGTCAAGCTTTCTCCCACTCGGGGAGAATAATGAGGACATCAGCAGGAGATTTCGACGCATCTATCATCGGAGGAATCGTAGATCAACGACTACGATTCAGAGTTTTTTTTTTTTGAGGCATTTTATGTATTTCTTTTAATTATATTTCAGTTTTACCATTGTACCCCTGTGATGGATTTCTTTTATGTTGTAGCCCTGATGACATTTTAGTTTTTTGTTTTCTTTTGTTTTTAGGGCCTATACATTGATTTTTTAATGAAAATTTCATCTTTTTTTGTTTTTGTTTTCTTGTGAGCTCTTGAGAGAGGAGAGAACCCTATGAGAGGGCCAAGCAACACCCGTTAGCCGCCAGTAGAGGCCGGGCTCGCGGTTCATATCTGTTATATTTTCTTATTTCCCTTCTTTGCCTCCCTATACCGTCGATTTTCCACCAGGCCCCATCCCCAACCGCCGGCCAACCTTTCTCCCATTCCCCACAACCGTCGGCCAAGCCCTCCCCAAGCTCCACCCGCCGGTCTCCACCCCACCTTCCTCCAAAACTGCCTGACTCCATGCCCACCACCTCAAGCCGCCGGCCTACCCGAGTCCACCCTAGCCGCCGGCCATGCTAACCCAATCCCCTAGATTCTATTTCCCAAATCTCCACATTAATGCCTTCCTAATTTAGAGTGCCTTAGTTTGGAAACTCTTTTAATTCAAATTCAAACGAATTTGAATTTCAAATACTTTTCTAAACTAATAAACCTATTCTTAGAAACCTCTCAATCACTCCCAATCTGAAATTAAAATCAGATTTAATTCCCTAATCATATTTAATGCTTGAGTCCACATACATTGTATGTGGACACTTCTCCTCCCTCCACCTATGGGCGGCCCCCCGCTCTCCCTCTTTCTAATTAATTCCTTCCTCATTAAAGACTCCAATTAAGGAGATAATTAACCCCCTTTAATCCCTCTGTCATGAGAAAATTTGAATTCAAATTCTCCCTCCTCCCCTCTCAAATTAATTCCAATTATTAATTACTCAAGGTTAATTAATCAAGGAATTAATCCCCTTTTCTCTTCTTGACTCCTCTTACTACCTAAATCCCTAACCCAAGGCTCTCCAAGACCGGCCGATTGCTCCCCCTCTCCATCAAACCGCCAGCCACTTTGGCCCCTCCCGGAGTTGAAGATTTCTCTCCACCATGAATGGCCGATCCTGAGCTTGACCATGAATTCGTCTACAACCATCAAGGCTTAGTGGATGTTCTACATTCCCCCTTCTTTGATGTCGACCTAGAGATCGACGCCAACGTAGAAGAATACATTGACCGAATTCTCTTTTCCTTAACCCCTGCCATCGAACAACGACATCCCGACGGCTAGTGGCAAATTGTACAACATCCAACTGCTTCTTTCTATTCGAGTAACTTCCTGTTGGTCCAAACCATAAATGTTTACTATCTTCTAGTGGCATCTGTATTATTGCTTAAATTGTTCTCTTGCTAAGCCTAGAGTAAGAGTGTGAGTGAGAGAAACTCAAAGTGACAGTTCTATTTGTTAATTGGTGGATTCTTGTTATTTGCTTTTAAGTATTGAATTTTTGTTTTATTTTAAATTGGCCTTCTAATCTAGTCATAATTGCATGTCATTACCCGATCTACAATTGATAATACTAGAATCTAACTCGGTGAAACATTAAGTTTAAAATTAACAATGTTTAACAACTTGTTATTAATTCCTACGCAATTCCTGTTTCCACATATGTTTCACATCACAGTCTTCATCTTCATCAGCTCTTCCTCATTTTTTATTTTCTCAACAGGTACCAAAAGTTTTATTCTACAAAAACTTTAAATATTTGAGAGCTTTCGCTGGTTTATTTTTTAAAAACATAAAAAATGAGTGAGCTGCTGCGATTTCAAAATTTTCATAGCTGGGCTGGGTTGGGTCGTCAGGTCTTAAGAAATTCACATGTCTTAATTTAATTGGACTCTGGACATAGAGCTACGTCCAGAGTCCGCATAGAATAATTTTCCGTGCAAAGAGAGAACGAGAGATAAGAGAGAAATAAAATAGTTAAATATGATTTTTAAATAGTGATTGAGAGATATAATTAATGAGAGAAAAGAAAAAACATATTTAACTATAAATACATACATATGTTATGATTTAAATAAATTTAAAAGAGCAAGGCAATGAAAACTTGTTATTTACATAAAGATTAAAATGTTTATGATACAACGGTATTGTTATGTTAAAATTTAGACAATTAGTTTATACAAGAGTGAAGAACTTAATTGTAGAAAATAAGCTGATAAAATTGAAAATAATAAATAACTATTAAATTTAAATAATGAAAACTTTAATGCTTACATGTTAGTTTGAATAAATTTAAAAAGTTAGAATACTTGAAATAAAAAATTTAATTTAAACAGTTAATGATATAATTATACACAATTAATTAAAAAAGTTTACAATCTTTAGTTATGGTTTACGTACTTGAATAAGGATAAATATTAATATTAATAAATAATGAGATCACATGTTATAGTGATTAAAAGAAGGAGGTGAAGCTTTGGGAGTGAATACTAAAACAAAAATTCTGAACTTGTGGTGAGTACTTATGTTTCTTATTTATGGTAATGATGTTTTCTCTTCTAAATCAAATGTATTGATTGTTCTTGATATTTGTGAATCCATCGATATTGTAAACTTAGGTTTGATATTACTTCTATTATAAGAAAGATTGATAATGTTAAAAAGAATGATAGTTTCTATTAATATTCAATTATTTTTATCTCATGTTATTTAATGTTACCATAAAATATATGGAATGATATGGAGATTTTAAAAGAATTGATTCATATGAGAATTCTTGCATGTGCATGTTTCATTGGAGTTCATCTCCTTTTTTCATTGAATGAGGATGCAACGTACCTGCATGCGTAAATTGGAAAAGGAAATGAAAATTGGAGTACCTTAATTTGTATTATTTAGATGGTAGCTTCTATGATGATTGTATTATTTATGAAAAAGATAAGATATGATATGATTTCTACTTATTTATAATATTATTATGCTACTGAATGCTTCAAAGTCTTTTGCAATATCATCTCTAAATTGAATTAACTATCAAATGAATTCTAGAATGTTTAATATTTTAAGACAAACATGCATATTGTTGCAATATTACTTCCTATTACTATAATTTGGAAACATTATTAACTCACTAAGTTATATTATAATTTACCTATATCATTTAACAAATGTATGCAAGTAGCATCTGGAGAAATTAAATGAGTGGAATTAGAGCAAAGGTGCATAGTAGACATGACACTATAGGAGAAAGGTATTTGTCTCACAATTATTATGATTTTGATCTAAAAAGAATATCTTTTGTAAACTTGTGGCTCTTTCAATATATTAATGTTGTGCAACTAAATTTTTTGGTATTAGATAATGTCATTAGTTGAATTTTTAAATGTTTGTTTAATCGTTTGTTCCCTTCTCGTTAACTCAAAACCTCCAGGCTAGGTCATGACATCGGGTATGTCAAGCTAACCTTGGTGCATGCAATCTTTGAGCTTAATATGACGAGCTATTAGCGGTGAGTAATGAGGATAGTCTAGGCTTTGAAATGCACCATGTGCTATGAAGGGTACAAAATTTATTCACCAGCCTTTTATAAGTAGCTCTAGCAATTTTTAACTCAATAATCTATATGAGTTTTTACAAGGAAGTCCTCTATCAAGTTTATGGAGTTGATTAGCATTTATTTTAATATTTTGATGATTAAAGTTTCTTATGAGGCATGTTTAATAACATTTTTGGCATTTTGTGTAAGTCTCTCTCAAGTGAAGTGAAGTGTATTAAGGATTAAGATATTCAACAAAGGTGGATGAGATATTTTTATAAACTCTTCAATGATGATTATAAGAATGCGATTGACTTTAGTGACCTTAGCACCCTAAATGAAAATAAAGATTTTTGTTTTTATCGGCGTATTAGTAAAATCGAAGTTAAAGAGGCTTTAAAGAAATGAGTGGAGATGCTTAGGAGATGAAGGAATTTCTTGGCTTACTAAACTTTTTAATATTATTTTAAAGACTAAAAAGATGTCAAATGAGTGGAGAATGAGTGTGTTGATTTCTATTTTAAATAATAAAGGTGATGCACAAGATTGTGCGAATTATAGAGGAATTAAGTTATGTGTCATATTTTAAAACTATGGGAGAGAGTTATGGAATATAGGTTGCGGCGTGATACTAACGTTTCTCAAAATCAATTTGGATTCATGCCGGGTAGGTCTACTATGGAAGCTATACATTTATTGAGAGGTTTGATGGAGATATATATAGAGAGAATAAGGAGGATCTACGTATGATATAATTGATTTAAAGAAAGCATATGATAAAGCTCCAAGAGAAGTGCTATGGAGAGTTTTAGGAAAGAAAGGGGTTAATAATGTTTATATTCAAGTCATTAAGGATATGTATGCAGGAGCTGTTACTTGTGTTCAGACACAAGGTGGTTTGCCCAAGTATTTTCCTATTTCAGTTGGATTGCATCAAGGATCAACCTTAAGCCCATATCTTTTTGCTTTAGTCATGGATGTTCTCACTAGACATTTGTAAGAGGTTGTATCCTAGTGTATGCTTTTGCAGATGATATTCCTCTTGTTGATAAGACTAGAGAGGGAGTTGAAGGTAAACTTGAATTATGGAGGTCAACCTTAAAGTCTAAAGGCTTTCATTTGAGTAGATCTAAAACTGAATATATAACGTAATTTTAGTAATAATAGTTTTAGTGGGGGGATTGTGACTTTGGGTGATCAAGACATTGATAAGAGTACACGTTTTAGATATCTTGGGTCTATTGTTCAGAATGATGGTGAAATAGATGGGGATATTATTAGTAGAATTCAAGTTGGATGGTTGAAGTGGAGGAATGCATTGGGCTTGTTGTATGATAGAAAAGTCCCCCTCAAACTTAAGGGAAAATTCTATAAGATGGTGGCTAGACCTGCAATGCTTTATGGTGTAGAATGTTAGCCATTATAAGAGAAGCATAATATTAAGTTAAGTGTTGCAGAGATGACGATGCTCAGGTGGACGAGTGGCTTTACTTTTAGAGACAGGATACGAAATGAGCATATACGTGAAAAGGTTGGAGTAGCTTCAGTGGAAGATAAGATTAGAGAGAGTCGCCTTAGATAGTTTGGTCACATAAAACGGCGGCCTTCTGATAACCCGGTTGGGAAAGTAGATGTATTAGATTTGACTTATGTTAAGAAAGGTAGAAGTAGATCTAAAAAGACTTGGTTAGAAAATATTAGAAATGACCTTTCTTTATTAGATTTAAATTAGCATTTAATGTTAATAAGGCGCAATGGAGAAAAAGGATTCATGTAGCCGACCCTACATAGTGGGATAAAGGCTTGTTGTTGTTGTTGTTGTTGTTGTTGTTGTGTAAGTCTCTCTTGGTTAAGGGCGTAAGCTATGCTCTAAGGGGTATAAAAAGATTTAGAAAAAGGATGGATGGATGGATTAAATAATCAATTTGACTGATATCTCATTATTCCATTTTCCCCAAACATCTTCCCAAACATCTTAGTGGACCTAGTCTACATAGCATTTGATTACCAGTCATAAGTTGCCTTATCTCAGGATCATGAGTAGTTAGGGTGAGACAATATGATGAAGGAACGTACATGTTATTAAAATATGTTGTGGGGTGCATGAAATCATAACTAATGCAAGTTTTTAAGAGATTTGAAAATTTCACTTAGATCTTTAGATACTTTGATAATTGTCCTTTCGTTAGATTCATTTAGTGACAGTTAATTCGACTAGGGGGACCATGATAATACAAGAGATCATGCAACTGAACTAAGACTTCTAATCATGCAGGAGAAAAGAAAGATAATGATTAGCTAAGGGTATAAGTGTTCTTTGAAAGAGGTAGCTATCTGTTCTTATGGATTGCGGTAGAGGGCTAGTCATAGAGAGCAACCAAGGTTACAGCTCATTGAGCTATGAGAAGAAAGATCTCATTATTAAAGTGTTATTGTGAGGGATAGGTTTATAAGATAGACAACCTAACCTAAAGATCTGAGGGTATGACCCTTGTGAATATCATATGATTTTCATTATTTAAGATCATCAGGGTCCCTAATCTACTTACTCGAGAATAAGGGTATGACCCTTATTCTCCATCTGGAACACTGCTTGGGTCTTCACCTAATCTACTTACACAATTCTATACTTTTATTTACTTTAAGCATATTTTAGTTTGTGAAAATTTTGTAGACATGAGAATTGTCTTATTTCTCGTCGAAATTGTACATGTGGTGATTGCAGTTGATGATCACACAGCACGTTTTAAAGCAACTGTGGTACTTCTGCTGTTGAAGCTTTGGTGAATATCATGCATTTTTACAAGTTGAAGTAGAACAATTTGCAGTTGCAAGTTTTGGTGGAAAGGTAAACATTTCGCTTCTCCATGTCTTTCAGTAGCCTTTCAGTGGAGAAGCTGGAGTCAAGGTGAGTAGTGGGAGAATCTCTTCACTCTTAAAAAAAAACCATCTCATGCGTATTCGTCTGTTTGACTGCAAATGATATCTAATTGTCATTCAAGCAAGACAGTCCCATCACTGATTAACCAGTGGTTGTAAAAGCACGCTTACCTTCAGGGAAAAATCCTGTGCATCAACTTATTTTGATCATAGCTAATTGCAGATTCCATGAAAAGGTATATTTCAAAAATCTACCTAGAGAAAAAAATAAAAAGGTTAAAGAAGTGATTATGCTTCTTCATGGTCTTTTATATAAAATGCAGGAAAACTTGTGGTGCTGTTTTCGTAATGTTTTGAACAGAGACGGATGATTGCATTTATACTTCTAGATAGTCCTCAAGAACCTATTATGCACTTAATGGTATTGTATATATTTTCCATTGCTCCTGGATTCCGATTAAATGTTTGTACTTTTTCCTGCAAGGCATTTCAAGTTTCAGTTGTGTTGCTGGTGCTTTCGGAAGCATGTTTTGAAGGCCAAACTCTTACTTTTAAGTAGTTAATACTTTCCATTTCTCTTGCTGTGTGTCTTGAAGAACATTGCGGCGCTTCCACGTACTCTAGCTAATCTACTTTGACAATTGAGATTATTCAACATTGTGAACTTCTTTGGTACTCTAATTGAATTGCATTAGCAGAGTCAAAGTATCAATATTGAGTCTCTCAATTTGGGTAGTGCACCTAAAATAATTGTTAAATTTGAAAGAAGTTGTGCATCTTATTTGATGAACTTTACAATTGTAATTTTACTTAATTTACAGTGGTTTGAGCTTATGCAAAGCATGGCCGAGTGAGCTTTGTGGTTAAATGTTATTTTCTAACACGAATGCATACATAACTCATTTGGCACTCAAAATAATTGCATGTATTTTCTGATTTCTACTAGTTTCCTACTTTTTTCTCCTTGTAATATGTGATAACTTACTCGTTTCATATCTGATTCATGCATTTTTAAAGCTTATTTTTCATCAATGGAAGTCCTCTACAACTTTGCTTTAAAGCACTTTCAAATCCCCGACACATTAATTCTAAATTGCAAAAATTGAAGCGTTGTCACAGAACATGCACTTGAATTCTAATGTTTACTCTTCTTCATTGACGATCCATTGTGGCCATCACAACCTTGGTCAAGCGCAAAACCTTAGACTTGAGGATTCCTTCTTTCTTTTATAAAAACAACTAGATGATATTCACCTCTTCCTTCAAAACCTATCAAGAATTCCAAGCAACGTTTGCCACTTTTTATCATATAGCTGTTAGGTTCGTCCATCTCGACTCAAGAGGTTTCATCTTAGGATGCTGATGGAAGTCCACATCCTTACCTGATTCCACCATGTCTCTCAGCTAGACCTCATCATTCACAATCTCAGACAGATGAATACATGACTATGTTGAGGTGGATGAGGCATCATACCATCAACCTCAATGTTTGGGGAGACTTTTAGGAAGATATGATAGCTTTGTGTTAGGTATTGACTCAATATCATCGTTGAATTGCATGATAAGATTTATGCTTTTTTATGAAAGCTTAAAAATGTATTTGGTGATTTGTTAGCTATTGGTTTTGTATCCAAGCATGAATCATTTGGTGAGGCAGGCATCTATTTGTTGTGTGAAAACTTGAAAATGAGTTAGGTGGTTTTGTATTGGGTTGTTAGCTTTATAAGTTGATGCATTAAAGCTTAATTGTTAATTGAAGCATAAGACAATCTTAAGTTTTTTTGTAAACAATTTGAGAATGAATTGAGAAGAAAGAGAAGAGGGGAAGTAGAAAGAAAGAGAAGAAATTAAAAAAAATCATTTTCAGAAGTTCAAAGTAATCTCTTGATAAACTAATGATATCTTTTTTACGAACTTCTGAAGTGGATAACTTTTTGGTATTTGTTTAATTTTTCTTTTTTGTTTTCTCCTAATTTATTTGTTTCTTATTTGTCTTGAGAGGCTTGGATCTTCATCGTTTTCTTAGTTGAGCAAGGGTGGGCTTGAATTTTGACCTTTTGTTAGTGAATCAGATACTTTATCTTCTATTTTTGGCTTACTTAAGTAGAATCATGAATTTTTTATTCTTTTTGGTGATATTTGATTTTTTCTATAGTTAATTTGTGATGCAACGAACTGTCATGGGTTGATGCTTCAATAGCATAAAGTTAGGTGTACATTTTTCCAAGCAACTAGTATTAGAGTAAAGGTTTATGAGGAATATGATGATCATGAAAGTCGAGATCAAGAAGTAAGAAAGTCTGGTTAGAAATGATTGATTGATTTAGGTTGGCTGGAGACATGTTAACCTATACAGGAGGGTGGGCCGACAGGCTTTCCTTTAAATAAAATTTGTAGTCTGATTCTAAAAGATATAAAAAGGAAGCATATGGAGATTGATTGATATGATATGATACGCCGACGACAGGAAGTGACAACTTCTTGCAAGAAAGACTTTTGACTTGTGATTGAGAATGATATGACTGGTTCTTGTTTACAAGACTGAGGATTGAGATTGATTCTTGTAGGATTGGCCTGAGGACTGTTGACATTACTTTATGCCGACCCAATCTCGATCGAGCCGATTTGAGCCCAACTAGGCTCGATCAATTCGATCGAACGTTGTCGAACCAAAATTGACCCAAATCAAACTTCGATTTAATTAAATTCAATTCAATTTAATTAAATTAAAATCAAATCAATCCAAATTGAATCCAATCAAACCTCATCGAACCAAATTCGACGCAATTCGGCGCCAATTCAAGTTCAATTTCACAAAATTAACTTGATCGGACCCAAACCGACCCAAATCAGTTTAAGTTGAATCCGATTCGGGCTCAATTTCAACCCTAATTGATCAATTTGGGCTAAATTGACTTTCCAAATCAAGTTTCTCAATCAAAGGCTGAGATTTCATCTCAAATCCCTCCCAATTTCACATCAAATCCTTCGTTTCGTGCGAGAGGGAACCGGATTGGAGCATTTGGGTGGTGAGTTTGCTGGTCTCGTGGTCTCCAAAAGAGCGAAAGGGAGAGGGAGAGCCATTCGGCTCTCCCGTGTGTCTTGCGCCCGTCCCAGACAGAGCGGCAGAGGGAGTGAGGGAGAAGGCCGCTCTACGTGCGGCCTTTCCAGGAGAAGCAGGCGGAGGCAAGGGGACTTCCGTGGCCTTCTTGTGCCCGTCCCAGACAGAGCTGGAGAAGGAGGTAGAGGCGGGGAGCTTCTGAAGCCTTCGTGGGTCCGATCTCCTCCAGGCCGCCAACTCCTCAAGTGCCGGCCCTCCAGACCGTTCGTCTCCAGGCGATCGAGAGAGACAGAGGGAAGGAGAGGTGTTTGCATGGGCTTCTACAGGCCGTCGACTCCATTCAGAGTCTAACCGTCTCTAGGTCGTCATCCATTAGGCCATTCCGAACTAGGAGGACCTCCTTTTTGCTTCCTTCTTTTCTCCTCAATCAAAAGAAGTCTAGAGGTTCTTCTTGACACCTTCATCGATTCCGGTGAGTTCGAGGTGACCAGATCAGTAGTTTGGAGATTTTGGAGCATCTTGGATAGCAGATATGCCTTCCAGAAAAGCTTGGACAGCAGCTACTCAGCATCCGGGAGCCTTCAAACGTCAAGGACAGCAGTTTGGAGGCTTTTGGAAGCTTCCAAACAGCAGTTTGAAGCTTGGACAGCAGCTATGCAGCATCCGGGAGCCTTCAATGTCAAGGACAGCAGTTTGGAGGTTTTTGGAAGCTTCCAAACAGCAGTTTGGAGCTTGGATAGCAGCTTGGACAGCAACTTGGAGTGCTTGGACAGCCCGGGTGAGGTAAAATTTTTGGCTACTCAGAGCCTTGGATGTGTGGTTGACGATCCAAAGCCATGGATCCTTTAGAAACTTAATTTTTGTTTCTCCAAAACCTATGTTGGATGTCCTCTCCGCAAAACAGTGAACGTTTGGTGACTTTCACTTGTTTACTCTCTTGTGAGAGTCAAAGGGACGTGCCAATACGTGTAGGGTGGTCAGATTTGTGTCCGGCAACCTCCAAATGCATGAAAAGCATTCATATTGTGTCTGATCCATCTCCTACAATTATGCCTTAGGGTAGATGTCATCATTTGATCTCAAATTCGATGATGATGCATAGGTTTCGGACCTCTTTTAGTTGTATGCACTTCTCACTTAAATGCATTGTCATGACAAAATTGACACCCAAATTTAGGAGAGTTTGAATGCATTGAAATTAATTATCTCTAGAGTTTTATTTAATGCTTATTTTGAGTTTAATTGATTCAGACTGTCTAGCCATGGTGAGACATAGGCTTTCAAAAGTCTATGTAGCAAATCTCACAACTTGAATGATCAATTAAATTTATGTATTGCATCACATGAAACTTAGGGTGTGGAATGACAATCTTGAATTGATTGTTTGTTGAAACAATTTAAGTATATGAGGATGTTCATAAACTTGAAACTCACCCAAATTGTATGCACCCTTCTTTCAAGTACGAGTCATAACAAAAGTGACCCACGAGTTGCAAGAAGTGTGCATATGTTGAAGTTTGTGAACTCTAGTGAGATTTTGTTTGTGCTTGAATATGAATTTAATCAACTATCAGAAATATCAAATTATTGTAGATCTCACAAAATATATTGTTGATTAAGTTTATGTACAACATTGTGCAAAATCAAATACTTGATTGCTCTCAATTATCAAAATTCCTTAATTTGGAGAATCATCTACACATGCATGCATTTCTAGGTTTTTTTTAGATCATACCAAATTTGATCTTAAAACACTCTAAATGACATAGGGAAATTCCTTTCAAGTGAGCATCTCCTCTTTCCAGGAGTCCAAAACATTCATGGAGAAATGGGGAATTCTCTTTCTCATGCATATCCTCCTTTAAATTTGGTGCTTTGAGTTTCCTTAAAGCTCTAAGTTTTATGTTGCATTAGTTCTAACAAATATAAAGAGTCTGCTTTCATGCACTCTTTTTCCTTCATGTGTAATACTTTGGAGCCTCCTCAGGGCTCTAAATATTGCATTGCATGAACATCAAGACTTTAGGACCAAATCCTAAGTCACTCCCCTTTTGTTGAGACAAAAAAATCAACAAACATATACACCTCCATGTGTGACATTTTGGAGCCTCTCCAAGCTCCAAATATATCACTACATGAATCCTTCAACTTAGAGCCAAATTCTAGGTTTCTTCATTTTATTTGTTGGAACACAAAACTAGCAAATGAATATTCATCTTCTTTCATGTATGATGATTTGAAATCTTCAAAGGTTCCAAACAAAATCATCCCATGAATCATGTAATCCTAGGATCAAAATCCTAAGTTTATTTGACCTTATTTGTTGAAGAAAAAACTAGCAAATGAATATTCATCATCCTTTCATGCATGATACTTGGAGCATTCTCAAAGCCCCAAGTGTTAGATTGCATGAATCTTATAACCTTAAAATCAAAATCCTAGGTGCATTCTATCCTATTTGTTGAGGTAAAATCAACTAGCGATCATTTCTCTCCTTTCTCATGCATTGCATGTGGAACCTCCTCAAAGTTCAAATGCCATATTACATAAGTCTTTGACTTAGAAATAAATTCTATGTCACTAATTTCTTGTTTGTTGAGACAAAATTAACAAACAATCATCCTCCCTCTTATGCATAATGATTGGAACCTAACTCACCTTAGGAGCTTTCACCGATCTCCGCTTGCTTATTGCTTCTCTTCTCTACAACTTAAAAGTTGTAGAATGCCCTCTCATTCTCCTAAGCCTAAATTTAGGTAAGCGTTTACCTCCCTTCGGACACCAAATGTTCAAGGACATTCATGAGTTTGCAATCCATATATTGTATTTTCTCCTTTCTTCTCTACAAACCAAAATTTAAGAGAAGTTCATCCTTCTACAACTCAAAGATTGTAGAAGATATCTCCATTCGTTTAGCTAAAATTAAATGAGTGGTCATTCCCCTCTTTGAACACAAAATGTTTGCACTCATTTGTCTAACACAAATTTGGTAAATGATTATGTATCATTGAACACATGGTTCAATAATTTACCCTCTCATATGCAACCTATAGGTTGTTTATCTCTTCATCTCTTTCTATAACTCAAAGCTTGTAGGAAGATCTTTTCATTCTTCTAACCTAAATTAGGAGAGTGCGCATCCTTCTTTGAACGTTAAATGTTTAAGGAACTTTCAAGAGTTGCATCTCCTTCTCCTCCATCCCTCCAACCCAAATTGGAGGAATGAACCTCTTCTTTGGATACCAAACGTTCAAAGAAACTCCTCCAATTTGCAATCTCTAAGTTGCATTTTTGACCACTTCATTTCTTACAAGCCTAAATTGTATGAAACCTCCAAATTCCTCTTCATTTGCCTAGCCTTAAATTAGGCAAATGAATATTTCTCTTTGAACATCAAATGTTCAAGAAATATTCATGGATTTGCAACTCACAAGTTGTTTGTTCCTTCCCTCACTCCTACAACTTAAAAGTTGTAGGAAATCCCATCATTTTCCTAAACCCAAACTAGGAGAATGCATTTCCCTCTTTGAACAACAAATGTTCAAGGAACTTTCATTAATTTGCAATCTCTAAATTGCATCTCTCTATTCTTTTCTATAAGCCAATTTACTTGTTGAGCCAAGATCAACAAGTAATTTCATTCTAAGCATAGGATTCAAAGTCTTATCTCCAATTCATCCTTCCAACCCAAGTTGAAAGGGTAAAACCTTCTCTTTAAACATCAAAATGCCCAAAGACATTCATGAATTTGCAACCCATAAGTTACATATTTCTCTCTTTCTCCTATAACTTTCAAGTTGTAGGAGATCTCTCTCTCAGTTCCAAAAGTTAAGGAGGATTTTTCAGCACTTAGCTCAAAAGCTACATGTTGGACACCTCTTTCTTTTCTTTATATTCAAAGCTAAAAGAAGTATCCTTCTCCTCTCCCTAGCTCCAATAGCTAAAGAGAATTCTTCCAACAATTAGCTCAAAACTAGTGTTGGACACATTTCCCTTAGATCCAAACTCTAAGTAAAACATCCTTAGTGTGACATGCCACACGAGCCTTATACACTTAGGTGCACAGCCCCTTAGGCATGCTAGGATTAAAATTTTTCTTTTTCTGCACATGTGTTTGATGCTATGGTGTGATTGTCTATTGGATTGTCTGCGTTGTGGGCACTTGCCCTTAAGTGGTTAGTGTAAAAATATATATGCTTTTCTTGCAGGTGATCATGTCCAAGTGGGGGTGCAAATAAATCATAAATATAAAAATGCTTGCATGATAGGTGCTGCTTAAAACCCCTCAAGTGATGTGGCCAATAGGGGAGAAGCAAGTGCTTAGCACTTCAAGTGCTAGGCAATTCTAGATGTTCTTTCATGATATATAAACTGCTTCTAATCTCTATCCTATTTTGAAGGTTTTGAGTCTTTTACATTTTGATATGTATTTGATAAAATTAGGAGCTGTATTAAACTTGTGGGGTTTGGATTAAAAGAAGAGGTGGATCAAGAAGGATGTACCTGTGGAAGGTGAAACCTAAAGATCTACCTGAAAGTTAAAGCCTGAAGACCCCCATAAGTAGAGTCTATAAATAAATGTTTGACTGGGTTGTATAATCGCATGCAACTCAGTTGTCAAATCTGATTGTAATAATTCGGGCTCTATAATTTACATTTCATGTGTTTGATTTATACATTCAAGCATGTTTTGATCTGCTTACCTGATTGCGCACTAGAAAATGCATGCCTTTTTCTAGGTTTCTTTCTTGTTTTGCTTGGGGATGGCCTGGAAGTTTGATGTGGTAGACTCTTACGACAAAAATAATTTTTCTACCCATTAAGATGTAAGTAATTTAAAATCAATTTAGGCTCCATGATTTTCAAATAAGAAAAATTGCATCGCTCCCTTTCAAGGAGCCAAGTTTTTCAAAACTTAAAATAATCATGCATATCCCAAATATGTTGCATATAGAAAGCCCTCACTTCAGGACTAGATAATAAAATTTATTTTCTTTGTGAGTCAGCATTTTGCATACCCATCATAATTAGGCATCTTGGCCTTAAAGCAAAGTTGTAAGCCCTATTTTCTAAATAAAAACAACCTCCTTACTCTTCATATGCATTGAGACCGAAATCATGATTTTAAAAGTGATTAGGTGGGTTTAGCTGGTAAGCCATCCAGGCAAGGCAATAAATCTAGAAGTCGGACTGGTTATGCCTCATGTGAGGTGTGATTTGTAAGTCCATTCGCATTCCGTTAGACTTAGGTTCGAGGTACTACCTCTCGGTAGTCCTCACTTTAGTTTTAGGATCTGAGGCAATGATTGATTCCAATCATCATACAAGTCCTCACCTTCCGGGCAATTCCTCCAACATATGTTGTTGGAATATAAGCCCCAACCTTCTAATGAAAATATCAATTTAAATAAAAATTAGATTCCTAAAATATAAAGCCCAATCTAGGATAGTTTGAGTATCTCTGAGTTTCCCTCAGAATCAAATACTCGTACACTTTTTTTCTTTGGCTCTCATTCCAAGAAATCTGATTTCAAGTTGATCTTCTCTCTTACTTGAAATTCTTAAAGTACAAGATTTTCATGGATTTTAAAATCAAACTTTAGCCAATATTTGAGTGAATTTCAAAAGAGAGAAAATCACTAGTTTAACTAAAAGTTTTCTCAAGCATCAAAAGCTTGAGATATAATTAACTATAGGGGCATTTGTACCCCAGAATAAAATAAACCTCATTCAACTAAATATTGAATGGGAGAATTTCTATTAAATTGTAAATTTTATTATTGAGTCCATAAGAAAATGATATTTTTATCCTTCGGGATAATATATCATCTTTCTTATGCCGTACTCGATCATAAAATATGCAATTCGTTTGAGGACAATAAAATTCTTCAACAGATTTTCTGGCGACTCCGCTGGGGAGGATGTCTCTTTTCATCTAAATTAGTGGTTTTCATTTTGTCATTTTAAATATTGGCTAAAGAGCTTTTGCAAAAGATCAAATTTTGTATTATATGCCTCTTCCATTTCAATGCAAAAAATATTAATATAAAATGCACTTAAAATATATTAGCATTTAGGATTTAAGTACGCATTGTAAAAAATGTTTATTAAATATATCTCACATTTTTATATTGAGTTATTCTTTATTATTTTTTTTTAATTTCTCTTTTTTTTATTTTTTTTATAATTGTTTATATCATAATCATTTTCTCTTTCATAATAAACGAGTTGGCTCATGAGCCACCTCAAACTCGTAGAATAAATCTCAAACATGAGCTCGATTAATTAATCAAGCTCATGCTCAAGCTCAAGCCTAGGGTAACTCAAGCTCGACTCGACTTGACTTGACTTGTTTACAACCCTATGTGGGAGTCAAATTACAGCCCCAATCTGAATCATACAAAGTTGTTGATGAATCATATTTTAAGTATGTGAACTTGGTTCGCATTTATTCTTAGAAGTAACTTACATTGAGTTTGTTTCAACATTGACAAGGCTGAATTTAGTTCCTTCTTGTTAAAGATAAGGGCTTGATTTTAATTGTCCATGTTAAATTATGGAGTTGATCTTGGGCTTCTATCTTTGAGCCAAAAAAGATGTTTTAGGTTAGTTGGTTATTAGCTTTGTAGCATTAATTCGCTCCTAGCTCTTTTGAACTTCCGACATAGACCTTAATTCCAACTTTCGTGTACCATGACAAAAATTCTATGCGAAACAAGCTTCATCTTATGTACAAAGCATGACATTGACTATGGTTGCAGACAAACTGATCTGGGCTCACGTTACCTTATACAACAGTGTAGGCTTATTTCTATCTTCCACCCTCAACCTTTTTACCACTATTTAGTCTTTCTCTACTTTTATAACTAAATATATGACATAGTACAGAATATGCTCTTTCTGTTTTTACTGCATATAGAATGATCAGATACCCTGGAAGTAAGAAGATACATATAGTAGCTGTAATCAAAGAGAAAGGGCAACTTTCTGAATATTTTTACTATAAAACACCAGTTAGTATTCTCTTGCTCTGTTCTCTAGTTCTTTGTTTTTCTTGCTGCATTGCTTCCACAGCACAAACATGGTTGGAAGTTTTGTCAAATTCATGCTTGAAACCATGGCTGACCAAACTCTCCCCAAAATTCAAATTCGCTATGTAGTGTCTTGATAAAGAGTCGATCATCTTCATAAAGGGTTTTCGAATTATGCTCCATTTGCTGTGCTAAAAGGGTTTTTGAATCCATGACCTGACTTGACTTCCCAGAAGTTCAATAATCAAAGATAAGCTCTAACGAGGAGATTCAATCAACTACTTAAATTAGTTAAGTAAATTTAAGGATATTGGGATAGAGCGATCAATGGTGCCATTAGAGAAAGCTATCTACTTCGATGCAAAACTTCTGGAAAACTGTTGTTTTCCTCATCATAAAGTTTGGTATAATGATAAGCCCAAAGAGCATCAGCTTCTACTTTCCATAAGCACTTAGAATTTATCTTTTTAATTTGGTGTCCAAATTTGTTAGTGATGGTCACAATCTAGCCCCACTTGAGATTAATGCAAACAAATTCTACTGGAAGTTGGCTTAATGGTATAGTTTATGAGTCATATTTAGCCGTCATTTATTTTGTTCAATATGCTGGAATACCATCCTTGCCATTTAAGCCTGCTATGGTAGTTTGGGTAGATGTCCCGGTGTCAATATGCTGGAATACCATCCTTGCCATTTATGCCTGCTATGGTAGTTTGGGCAGATGTCTTGGTGGCCTACAAGTGATAAGGATGTGCTTGATTGATGCCTTGATGTGGACATCCTGCTGGCTTTGTTGCTGTAAGCTTTGATTTTTGTGGGCTGCCCTTAAATGTTCTTGCATCAGAATCTGGGAATAAATTCCTGACTGGGGACGGGCCACTTACGCTTCTGAATTCCTAATGCTGCTACAGCCTTATATATCAATATAATATTTACTTCCGTAAAAGACCTGGGCCATTTTTTTGCTAGAACTTCCATTTCACAAGGCAATTACTGGAATTGCTAACACAATTACTATTTCGGATCCTTTTTTTTTTTTGCTGCTATCCAGTGAATCAGAAATTACTTAAAGAATCTTCAGGACTATCATGCATAAAGTTTTATAGCTGACAGATTATGGAGATGAATTTAGATATGAATCACTAACGCCTTGTGGAGGGATAAAGGTGAAAGTGGCCTTTGGATTATTTGCATAGGGTCATTTTAGTCTCAAGTATCTAATTTGTTCAATTTAATCATTTAACTCCACAAATATAATCCAAAATGGTCTCTCTATTGAATTATTTTGTATTCAATTTGAGAAATTAATAGACTAAATCGGACACATTTAGATAGTTTGGGACTAAAAGGACCCATGATAAATAATTCTATGATCATTTTGACCATCTTCTCATCCTGTGGAACTTCAAGTGGCACTGTATTTTTTTATTTATTTTTAATCTTTTCGGAGTCTTTGTTTCTAAGTTTCCATTGAGAGTGATCTGTGAGTAATTATGTCGATTAGGCAGCTTTTAGTACAAGTTAGCTAGATTACGTGAACATAAGCAACTAAATTTTTGCCTGTTTAACATCAATGCTGGCTTTTTTAGTTGGTCATGAATTTCTTTAGGGTTGCTTCAATTGAGCTTATCTTTTTCATTAAGGGGCCTTAGGATAGTTTTTTTATAAAGGAACTTAAAGGCTCTGCTTGGCATAGTTTTCTTGACTCTGATTACTTGAACAACATAAGCATTTTTATAGTGTTTGGAGAGAAGCATGAGAAAAAGTCATGTTGTTTAAACGCTGAAAAACATTTTTTCAGAACTGTAATCTATGTAGCTTCTCATAATAGTATACTTTTTTAGATTTTAATTTTCGTATCTAATTTTCTATTATTTACATGTTAAGTAAAATGAATAAATAATTAAAGTAATTAGATGGATGGATGGATAAAATTATCGTTGGAGGATTAAAAAAGAGAGAGTATAGTCTTTAGATAGTTGGGATAAGACTAATGATGTGCAAAGAATAAGTTTAACATCACTGATAGAGCACCATGAGTATAAATGGAGAATGATAAATAATAAAGCCAACGGCTAATCAAGATAGTTCAGATAAGACTACTGATGATGGTGAAAATGATTTTTATATTAACTAAGATTTGTTATGGTATTTTATTGTGATTGCTCAAAAATTTGTAAAGATATTCATTTGTCATTCAATCAACTTTTAGCTTTGCACAATTATTGAAACTTGATTATGAAACTAATTTTATCCAAATAAAAAAAATTTGTTTACTCAACACACAAACCAACAAGCACAACATTGTCAAAGGGAGCATAAAAACTTCATTATGAAACTAATTCATTCAAAAGGCAGCTCAAATTTTTTTACCCAATTAAGATTGCACAATAGAAAGCTGCGGCGAAGTAGATGCATCTCATTTTGGTAAATAAAGCCTGAGCGATTTTTAGAATGAAACTGCCTCATAAAGCAACTTTCTGACATTACCTTCTTTATATAAATGGGTGGCTCAACCAAATAAGCCCTTGCAGATTGAACGATTCGAATCTACATTGGCAAAGCTTTTTTTTTTCCTTAAATTTGTATTCCTTTGTAGTGTTTTTTTTTTCCCCTCTCTTGGTCACAAGAAATAGGGTTGGTTTTTCTCTTTGGATACTACACAGTACGCCCGTGCACCCCTATGGAAAATTTATGTCCCTAATTTGTTTCCTGATTTGTTGAAGTGTTACGGCATACTAACTGTTCAATTTGTTTAAATGATTATACCATTGAGACCCATTTTCCATATATACAGACAAGCTTTATAGCTCAAATACAGCCAGGCTATGGACCCTATCACGCCATGAGCATATTTGTTCTACAACATTATAGAAGTGTGCGTTTGTCTCACCTAAGAACATACATATTTCATGTCTTTGAGCACGGTGACAAAGAAACAAAGTAGTAGCTTGCTCTTCTCCACCCAAGTACGTCCTGGCATTTAATGTTCTTCCATCTAATCCTTTTCCATTCCACCTCCACCTTCATTACTATGACTCTTTGTGGTTATATATATTGAATGGTTTAGGTCATATATCTTATAATGTTGAATACATATATATGTGCAGTGCAGTATGGACCACACTAGTAAAGCTATGGATTCTCTTTTCCTCTTCCAGTGAAAGCTTGTCACAGAGCTGCAGGTAAAATATATATATATATATATATATATATATATATATATATATATATATATATATATATATATATATGTACATGTATAGCTTTTTCTGTCCGTATCCTTATATAGATTGTCTTTCAGTGGCAGTATGGGAGTCCCCCCACCTCAGCTGGATAGACACGTGTTTACTGACATTTTTATGGGTTTTTATCAGCTCATCCTTTGGCAGTTTCACCTGCTTCACAATAGCACCACTATTATAGAAGTTGACAAGCCTCCTACTGATGGGATTGCTGTTGTGGATGAGATTGAGGGAGAAGATGAAGAGAGAGAAAGATATTTAGATAGAGATAGAGATAGAAAGGGTCATTTCATATGCCACAGTTCTGTTTTTGATGCTGCCATTGGTGCAGCAGGGAGGCTGACCTCTCAGGCCTGCTGTGAAAAGGGGTGCAACGAACAAGTGGTCTTTACTGTGGCATGTTTGGATTGTGTGGTGTGTGTTCCCTATCTTCCAACTGCTGCCTCTTCACACTACCATATATCCTTTTTCACCATCCAGGTCAAGTGGAAACTATTATTATTCACTGCACGTGCCCTCCCTTTTCTTTTTTCCCCCACCTGCTTACCATGGTAGAAATTATTAAGAGTAAAATTTTGTGGAAGGATTCATGTTCTTGTTATATTAGAATTGAAGCCTTAGTAGCATTTTTATTATTTGTAGATTTGAACAAGAAAATATATGCTAACACTATACTATTATATGATAGATGTCATCAAATCTAATGACCTAAAACCTCCTCATATAAACTGGTTTCTTATCATTATCTTTACTCTTTTTTACTTGCTTCCTGATTCAGAACAGCCCAATTGTTCTTTGGAAAGTATTGGGATAAAATTAAAAATCATCTCCATATATTAAGAAAAAACCAAAAATTATGTCAGAATATATCAAGTATAAAATGTTGATATGAATATAATATAAATTTTAATTAATTATTTATATATTATATTAAGTTTTATTTTGACCAATTTCTTATGTAACTATTCTGATTTATTGTTTTCATTTAAAAAAAATCTTCAAAATAGTGATGAAGATAATAAGCATTAGCTATAAATTTATTCTTAAGAAAAAAGATAATAATCATTTGCTTTGGCAGTGGAGCTTTATTAAGGCATGGAAAGGTTAGAGAAGCAATAAAGTTTATTCCATTTTTGGGGAGCCATTCATCAAAGATAATTAGAAGAGGCAAAGTGGGAGGTCAATTCAAAAAAAAGATAGTTGAAAACTGTGGCAGTCTCAAGTAGGAAGAAAGAAGATTGTTGAAGAACATGGCTCCTTTGATATATTTGTATTTATGCTTTCCTATATTAACTAAAATTATTATTCCCTTATAAATATTTTAGCTTCTCATATCTTTATCAAATTACAAAGAGGATAAATATAAAAATTAAAATAAAATAAAATATGAAAGATATTTTTATATCAATAAAAATCACAAATTAAAGATCTATTTAGGACAGTTTTTAGCTGCTTAATTTATTTTTTATTACTATCAAATTATTTTTTAAAAAAAATTGTAATAAAAAGTTTTCTCTTAACAATTTAGGCTTTGTTTCTCGCTTACTATTTTTTAAAGTAATTTTTTAGTATAAAAATTTTTGTATTAAAAATAATAAAAAATTTATATCAAATGAAACTTTAACAATCAATTTTATAAAAATTGATGTCATCCCAAAGAAACCCTAATAGAGTAACTTTTGATGAGATAATGGAAACCGAAAGATGGAATTAGACCAACCAATCACAAAACAATATTCGGCTTTGAAATTAACATCCAATCAAAGCGTCATGCAATGAAGCTCAAATTCTCCACTCACAGATAATCTTGGGGCATAACATAAAAGCATTTCTTCTTCACCACTCTCTCTATAAAAAGAAAAAATTATGAAATAGTTCGATATAATAATATCATTTGCATCAAATGACTTAAATTGCTTAAAAAAATTTTGCATCAAACCCTGAGCTCTAAATGTAAAACAAAAAAAATGACAAACATTTACATGCATAGAAATACAACTCAATTGAGTTAATTAAAAAAAATACAATAAATTTGAACTTTGCATGAAATTTCAACAAATAATGGAATGTTAATCAACCTTATTATAAGTAATTTGAACAATATTTCAGTATTGATTAAAAATTTTTAGGAGTTTGATCAAAGCATTTTTTTTCTTTATTTTTCTTCGTGTTCAAGCTTCTTCGACGACCAATATTCAAATCTTACATAAAAATTAAACAAGCTCCTAAAAAGCTTCGAATATTTTTTTATCAAGAGTCAAACATATTTCGATCAAAATATGAATAAATTTCGAGTAATATTCAAAACTATTATCGATTTTCCTTCTGGGCATCCATTCATCATCAAGCTTTAGGATTCCAAATCCCAGAGGAGTTCAATTGCCGATGAGTTGTAGAGATCAAGCCCAGAGGAGCTTGGCTTATTGTGGAAACTCCATAAGTGGTTATAATCAAAGTTCATGATTTCCCAAGCTCGAAGGAGCCTAAATTTTTGAGAAAATTGCACCAAGAGTGGTCCTTTTGGAGCAAAATTTTCTAAATCAGTACGTAGGAGCTCAAATCTTCAATAAAAATTCCGCTAGCAAGCAGCAACCATTCCTTTCAGACCTATATTCGTGGTTTTCTACATATTTAGTGGCACATTTTTAAGAAGAATATTAAAAAGAAGAAGAATTTTAAGAAATTAATGATGGAATTAATTTATTTTGCAGGAAAATTAGAATTATTGGAAACAATTGAAAATCGCTCAGGACGTCAGATCTGCATTAAAAAAGATGCCACATTAACTACCGTTAGTCAATAATTTTGTTGATTAATAAGCCGAATGCAAGCTGCACGTGCAGAAATAGTAAAGCTCACAAAAAATCATCAAATTAGAATGATTTTTTAGCACAAAAATTTCTTGAAAATAATGAAAAATTATTGATAAAAATTTATCTCAAATGAAATTTAATTTTTTTAATCATGTGTCGAATTTAATTTGTATCTTTATAATTTTAATACAACAATATTCATTAATTTTTATAGAATTTATAATGTACATTTTTCATAATTTGTATACATATTCCATAATTTTGATGGTAAAGCTTACTAAAAATTAAAAAAAAAATTATGAATTAATTTATATTTTTTACAAACTTTTCATTAAAAAAAAAGTATCATGGTCAACTTATTAAAACCATCCGAGTTATCTTCAAACTAAAGTTAGATTAAAACAAAGTTATCCTCTGCTCCCCCATCAATTGAACCCCCACCCCACAATAACCCCACTATTGAAAACTCCACCGACTCTCCCATCATTCGACACGTATTCAAGAAATAAAAAAAATAAAAAAAAAATCCACTCACTCCCACTATAAATACGCGCCACACTTCCTCCCGTTCTTCCCATCAGCCAACATTCAAATCAAATTAATCAACAAAATCACCAACCTCTCTTCTAAACTCCCCCATTCTCAAAAATTCACATAAAAATCTCCATTATTACTCCCGCAAAATCCAACCTTTAACCCTCTTCCTCCTCCTCTCGCCTCCATATCTCCATATGTTAAATCCCACTCCTCCTGTCGAGGACGACCATGACGACCTCCACCGCCCTCCTTCCTCCTCGGAGGTACTTCGAATTATTTCCCACTTTAAAAATCCCACCTTTTTTTATATTATGTTCACAGTCACTAATATTAGTTATATTCCACGTACGTACATTTACATATCATTTCATGCATGTCTTTTACTTATGTAAATATTTATATATACTACAGATATTTTCAGAAATGGGCGCCATAGGCAAAATCTGCTTCCCCACCGCCGTCACCGGCTTGGTTCTCTACTCCCGAGCAATGATCTCCATGCTCTTCCTCGGCTACCTAGGGGAACTTCAACTCGCCGGCGGATCTCTCTCCATCGGCTTCACCAACATCACCGGCTACTCGGTCCTCTCCGGGCTAGCCATGGGCATGGAACCCATTTGCGGCCAAGCCTTTGGCGCACGCCGTCGCCATCTTCTAAGCCTCACTCTCCACCGTACGATTCTCCTCCTCCTCGTCGCCTCCCTCCCCATCTCCTTCCTCTGGCTCAATATCCGCCGCATCCTCCTTTGGCTGAACCAAGACGACTCCATCTCCACCGTCGCCGCCACCTTTGCCACCGCAGCCATTCCCGACCTCCTCTTCCTTTCCTTCCTACACCCTCTCCGCATCTACCTCCGTTCTCAGAACCTCACTCTCCCCGTCGCCGCCTGCTCCGCCGCCTCCGTCGCCGTCCACATCCCTCTCAACTACTTCCTCGTCATCCACCTCCGTATGGGCGTCGCCGGGGTCGCTCTTGCGATGGCATGGACTAATCTTAACACCGTCATCTGCCTTCTGTTCTTCGTCTTCTTCGTCCCGGGCCCGCATCGCGCCGTTTGGGCCCGTCCCGGCCCAGACGCATTCCGTGGTTGGGCCGGGCTTCTTCGTCTTTCTCTCCCGAGCTGCGCTTCCGTCTGCTTAGAATGGTGGTGGTATGAGCTCATGATTCTTCTATGCGGGCTATTATCCCGCCCGCAGGCCGCCGTGGCTTCCATGGGAATTCTGATCCAAACTACTTCTCTCGTTTACGTCTTCCCGTCGGCTCTCAGTCTCGCCGTATCGACACGCGTCGGGAACGAGTTGGGCGCCGGCCGGCCGAGGAATGCCCGCATAGCGGCTTCAGTGGCCATTTCATCAGCATTCGTTCTTGGGATTGCCGCCATGGCCTTCACATCCGCTGTCCGGAATCGCTGGGGGAAAATGTTTACGAGAGATAGAGAGATTTTGGAGCTGACGGCGGCGGCTTTGCCGATAGCAGGATTATGTGAATTGGGGAACTGTCCGCAGACGACGGGGTGCGGAGTGTTGAGGGGAAGTGCGAGGCCGACGACGGGAGCCAATATTAATTTCGGGTCGTTTTATTTGGTCGGGACGCCGGTGGCGGTGTTAATGGGTTTTGTTGTCGGGTTTGGGTTTATCGGGTTGTGGGTTGGGTTGTTAGCGGCGCAAGCCACTTGCGCGCTGTGGATGGGCTGGGTATTGGTGAGGATGGATTGGGTTGCGGAGGTGGCGAGGGCGGGGGAATTGACGAAATTACCCTCCTCGTCGGTTCAAAAGACTCAGGAGAAGAATAAAGGGGACGGTGATGATGAAAAGATGGAGAATATTGAGGGGAGCGGTGGTGCGAAGAGAGAAGCAGCTTTGTTGATTTCGGATATGGATCCTTTGATTATTCCTCAGGCTGGAAACAGGCAGCTGCTGCAAGTATAAATTCTTTTTTTTTTTTCCTTTTTTCGGTTTTGTTTTCTTTTATTTTTGGTTAGTGTGGAATGATGCTTTGGGCTGTTCTCATTCAGAATTTCACCAACTTGCTCGTCAGTTGGTTTTATTTCTCTGCCTTCTTTATGTATGAAATGAAGGTTATTCAGAGTATATATGCATATGATTTTAATTAAACAGCTCTAATCTGTTATGGATGCGGCCATTGATTTCTCAAAAGTTGCAAAAAAAAAAAAGCCAAATTAGTCCTAATAGACTCTAAGACTTCATTTGAGATAGCTTTCTTACTGCTTCTTAAAATAATTTTTAGTACAAAATTTTTATACTAGAAAATTGATTTAAAAAATAAAAAAATTTGATGTTGATCCCAAATGAAGCCTAAATCAACCTATTTCAAAAAAAAGGTGTTGATTCGATATACTATATAAATATGAGAAATTAATTGTTGAATTTAAGATTTATTTTGGTAAATAAATAATATGTTATGAATGTCATTTATCAAATATTTTACTGAATTTTGGATGGTAAACTACTTTGTAATGAGCACTATTTGGACATCAACGGCAAGAGGAGGGGTAGGGTACCACAGCATATTATTAATAAAAGATTCGCTTTCAGGCATGAGCTAGTTTATTTGGAGAATTGCTGCTCCCCAATGGAAAAGTAGATGCCATAAAACTTTATGACATTCCTTTAACTATTTCTATTTATTTTTCTTAGTTTTTCTTCTCAAGTAATCAATCATTGCATGTCCTTCTACCTGCTATAATAATATTAATTTCTATTAAGAAAAACAAGTTAAATGCTGAAGCACAATTCATTTTTATAATAATTTATAACATTTTTATCATTTAAATTAACTGAAGGCTACTACATAGTATTGATCTTTACACTTTTGAAATAAAAGCTAAGAATAATTTTTTATTTAAATTTTGTATTTTGAAGTATTATTTTTTCAAGTGAGTGATAATTAGTGATGATGTAACTAAAATAATTTGTGAGACTAAAAACCATCTTTGTTGAAATTATATTATTTTGAATAAAAAAAATATATTGTCATTTTTATTTCTCAATTAATTGATAATGAAGAATTTATTGTGTTGATTAAAATGAGAAAGAAAGGAATAAGGAGACCACGAAAGCAATAGGGAACTCTCATGGCATGCACTGAAAGCCAAATAAGTTATAAAAATACAGTCAGAGGTCATGGCATCAGCTTTGCCTGCTTCTTTTCATGCATGCTTGCTGCACTCTTAGGCGACAGTGACCACATTCAGCCACAAATTTTCTTAAAAGTGCCTTTTGTTATTTTCTTTTTACCGCAAGAGTATACCAGCTAGATGTTAATTTTTATTACATGGCTTTCTTTCGATCAATCAAGAAGGATTTTAAGAAAAATAATAGTAAATAGTATTGTTCCTCTCTCCAGCCCATGACCACAGAGGCCAGAGCTGCAGATCAGGTATTTTTTGTCCTCTGCTATTTTAAATTCAAATATGATCATATAGTATCAAATATATATATTTATCTCTCTCCTCGCATACATACTACAATTAGCTCTAAAAATTTGTTTGTTGTTCATTCAAATCGCCTATCTGATTATTACTGATTGTTTGATCATTAACTCTTATGGGAACATCAGATGAACGCTAGCTCTCTTACTGCTACTGTATACGACTGATTGCAGGATTGTTTTATCCCACACATCGCATGCGCACAAATCGCGATGTGTCGCACACAGCAGACTCATGAAAACTATATATATACAAAGGAAGAAAGGGGAGGTTTGCACAGTAAAATGATAAAAGTGTGGCCCTTCCATGGCAGGGAGCAGGAAATGGCCTTGGCTTTGCAGGGTTAAGGGTGGGGGATGTGAGGGGGGTCCCCTTCTATAAGCTGAAGGAACAATATTTTGCCATTATTGCTCCTGTCTGCTTGTAAATGACAAAAGCCTCAGCAGTGACACCTTTGTGCACCCAAGTTAAAAATAATAAAAATAAAAATGAAAAGGGTATATATATTGCCATGCAACATTTTGCCCCACTTCATTATTGAGCATATTCTAAAAATCAACCATCACAATATCAGATGAAGAAATTTTAAAGCGAAAGTGGAAGATCAGTACCTGACATTATACTGATAATTTACATGACCTTGAAACTTATTTCTATTAACTTTATTCATCAAAGACAATCAGATTCAACAGCCAATGAAAATCCAATAAAGTTTATTATGATAAATTTTAATAAAAATTTTTGAACCATAATAATTTTTAAACCTAAAATTTCTGATAGGGAGAAAAAAAAGTTAGCTCAAAGCAATTAAAGCATTGAAATTGTACCCTTTGACATGGACTAATCATATGAACTACGTACAAGTCGCCATTGTTTATCAAAAGTACGACATAGCATAGAACAAAGCTCACATGAAATAATCATCTTTCAATCAAAAATATGAGAGCAACCAATCATTAATGAGCGATGAGTTTTTTTATGTGCAGCATAGCAACTTTGTACTAATCTTTAACGCCCCCCCCCAAACCAAATTGTACTAATCTTAATCACTCTTACCAAGATCCAACGGCTGTAGAGCAATCCTACAAAATCCATCCTAAATTGAACAAATAATCAAGTATTGCCTTCACTATTTAGTTCATGATAAAAACAAAATAATAATATTAATTAATTAAGTAAAATAAAAGTATCATCGTTTGTCTATGCTTATATACTGTGGATCAATGCTTTATTCTCGGTTTATCTTATCTCTTTACTGTCGGATAATGATGTTTCTCCTCTAAATGATTTCTATTCCTTTTTTTTTTTTTTCTGAATGTCTTCGCTTTGGTACTTAGATCGTTGATGAAAAAACCTTTAGGCTTTATCCCAATTGG
Source organism: Dendrobium chrysotoxum (assembly GCA_019925795.1). Taxonomy (NCBI): domain Eukaryota; kingdom Viridiplantae; phylum Streptophyta; class Magnoliopsida; order Asparagales; family Orchidaceae; genus Dendrobium; species Dendrobium chrysotoxum. The sequence goes on along the minus strand of CM034300.1, from coordinate 80,118,076 downwards.
TAATTGGCCAAATTGGACGCATACTAGGGTTTCAATTTGAGTTCAATTTTCTTAGTGTCACACTTCTTTTTGCCACTTAGATTTTATTTGGCATAACTTTTTTTATTATTTTTTTAAGTAATTTTTTAGTACAAAAAATTTTCTAGTTTAAGAAATTTTTGTACTTGAAAGTTATTTTAAAAAATCATAACGAAACTGTCCTAAACGAAGCCTTAATATTGATATTTGTAATCATTTTCTCTTGATATTTATGGTGCTTTCTTATATGTAACAACATTTTGTCTACATAGTCATCATATCTATTTTTATTAAATTATGGAAGCTAAATAACACCCTAAAAAACTAATCTTTCCATAATAGTCCTAGTTATCAAATATTTACAAATTATTTCAATAGAAGTGTTTGGAAAATTTTATTGAACTTTTTCGGTTGCTCGATTTTTTTTTTTCATTAAAAAAAAGAGATGTCATTATTAAATTATATATCTTTGTGAGATTAGGAGTGTAACACTCCACAAATATTATTCTAGTGATCAAATATACAACAACACATGCACCAATTGATTTATATAAAATTCTTGATATATTTTAAGACTTGATATCTTTTTTTTTATTAGTTTTAAATGAGAATTTTACTATTAATAGGACACAATGAAGAAAAAAAATCATATAGTCAACCCCGCATATAGTGAGATAAAGACTTAATATTATTGTTGTCTTGATATATATTTTTTTATTTTTTTGGTTCTCGACAATTTAAAATTAAATCTTATCTAATTCTCAACATTAATTTGTGTATAAATTTTTTGTAATTAAATTATTGTGTTTCTGCTCTCATCATTCCCAACAACAAAATTATTCAGCAGACAAAAAAGCATTACTCACGGATGCATTTCCCTTAGTCTTTAGTCTACATAATTATCAGTCACAACACATCTCACATTGGTCTGTTGGTTGGGAGCTTAGGCTACCAACAAAGAGGTCTTGGGTTCGAGACTTTTGTATGTGATGTGTGTATGAATCTGCCTTAATTGGCCTAAAAATATCCCCAAAAATTATCAGTCACACTGAAACCGTAGTACAGCAATAAGATGAGCCCAGCAACTTTTCCAACAATGTTGGTCATGGAGTAAAAATATATAAATGCTGGGGGCTCTTTTGGTTTCTTCTAGTTAGAAAATAAATGTAGAATAATGTTAAAAACAGAATTTTTTTTTTGTTCGATAACAATTTTACAAATAATATTTCAGGCAGCTAAAGAGTCTATTGATACAGGTGATCAGTAAAAATTCATGGCAGAATGAGGCTCTCAAAGGTGACGGTGTTTAGCTCGAACTTATCTTCTGAGCACATATAGCTAAAAACGAAAGAATATATTCAGAGGAATGGCTCCTGTAGATGGCATTATGATGCCTACACCTCTATTTGACATTATTGTCTTTTTTTTATGCTGTGCAGTATTATATAATGCTGCAATGCAAAAAAAAAAATTTATTATTTTAAGGTTCTTTTGTTGATAAAATAACTAAAATAGATATTATATAAATTTCATATGATTATCATAAAATATCATAGAATCTGCAGGAAGCTGTTAATTCTTTAATTTTCATGCAAATAAGCTATTGTCACAAAGCTGACAGACCAAACACTTTATACCTACTGCTGTTAAAAAGAAGCAAGCAACAGGAAGCAAGAATCCGAATGTGAGGGAGAATTGATCGAAACCATTGAATGCACTTAATTAATTTGATTAATAAAGCTAATTAACATGCTAACAATGGGACATTGGTCAATTCGTTAGTAATCAGTACATGATTAAATATCCAAAATGATTAATTTAGTCCCCCTGAATTATTGTTTAAGGAAATCTAAGAATTTAAGTTTAACTAGCTAGATCCCTCATTCTCAAACATCCCTTATTATTAAAGGCAAGATAGGTGGGCACTTTTCAACTAATTAGACCTATGAGAGGATAAGAAGGCTATATATCTATATATATATATATATATATAACATGGCAACTATCTTAGGTATCTAAGAAGATGATAAGTTAAGATAATTAACGGCTGAGAGCAAGACATTTGTCAATTGAACATCCGCATCGACCAACTTTGGCCATTAAAGAGCCCAACCATTAATAAAATATAGCCCTCTTTTGGCAATTTTTATGATTAAATTAATGCATCTGCATTATGTTCGAATAGTAACTAAGTTGTCTTATTGCTGGTGATGCTTAGTTTAAAGTTTGACAAAAAATTTAAATGAAATTGTAGCTTGGGATAAGAAAATGATCTATCTCTTTTGAAGCCCATTTGGTTAAATTTTGATGTGGAGAGTGTGCTTTGCATCTGTCTTTGATTAGTGTAATGGTTACAAATTTATTTTGATTAGAAATTTTGATGTTAAGTCACAAGAAATTTAAGGTTTAATACCACATCTTCTTGCTAAAAAAATGTTAATATAGAAATATTAGTAACAAAAAAAGATATTAATATAGAAATATCAGTAACCATCACATAAATTTATACTTCGATACCTCGTTGATCCACTTCTTTATTAAATTTTTATATATTAAAATCAAAGAAAAGAAGCTCCAACCATAATGTCTATTTATATATTTTCAAGAATATTTCTTACTCTGGTGGTGGGGGAGTGAGAGAAAGAATTTGATTAGAATTCTCTCCTACTCAAAACATTGAAATTTATTTGAAAAAAAAATTTCTTACTTGAGCATCTTGTAGTCAACTCATAGAGACCAATCTACTCGATTTGCTTCCTTCTTTTATTTCATTTTTTTTATTTTCACTCCAATCAAAACTATCAATAATTACACTTCTTTTTGTTATGAAAGAATTCAAAAATATTATGGCTAACATTTTTTTTTTTCTGAGTGATTTATTTAGACATGATATCTCATGCATCTACTTTATGATACATTTCACCACCTCTCTAAAAACAAATGAAAAGTATCACCAAATGAGCCTAAAATCTAGGTCAGTATCTTGTGCTCCTCTTTGGCCTCACCTAAAAGTGGCAAAGTATCAAGCTAGTAATACTTTACTCCCTCCTCTCCAACCCATCAAAGTCTTGTCAAAGCCAAAGTCCTAGCCCTAGCTAGAGAACAGTAGTGCTCTCATTGTTCATGAAGAGGACAATGAAACTAAGAAAAGACCCTAAAAACAAGGGATAAGTTGGCCACAAACCAAGCCAACCTCTCCTATGAGTAGTGAAACTTGTGTCAGCCCTCCCCTTTCCTGTTAGCCACTTGAGCTCTTTTTTCTGATTCATCATGGCAGTGGGACACTCAGCTCTAATTGACTAATGGGGCCACAACATATAGTCTACTAAACTCAAACTCATGTCCTCTTCTTCTATCCTCCCTTGCATCCATGTGTCCTAATTTTAAAATGTGGCGTACATCTAAGGGACCACATTCAAACCTACATAGCTAGGCCATTGGTTAGTGGCTTGAGAGTATAAATGAATCTAATCCGAATATGCAAAAATCTATTAATTAATATGCACAACATAAATACTCATAATTTATTAATGAAAGAAAAAATTTATGTGCTCAACTAATTTATTATCAAGTTGGTCTATTAGTTAGGAGCTTTGGCTATCAACTAAGAGGTCTTGGGTTTGAGTCTTGCGTATGTGATGTGTGTGTGAATTTGATTTAATTAATTTTAATGTCCTAACAAACATGTCAATTATAAAATATTAATATTTTTTTTAGTATTGTTTTTGATTTTACAAAATATAAAATAATTTTTTTCTACGCAATGCCCTACAGAACTTAAAATATATTTAATATGTTTGCTATATATATATATATATAATTTGCATGTCCTTTATTGAGCCAAGCATGTTCAAGCGTTGTCTTCTTCAAACTCTAGCTTATTTGCTAAACGAACAAGTCAAAAAAAAGGTTAATGCATGAAGATATATAGTTTCAGTGCAAATTTCAGGGACTTTTTTACACTGCTAGTAGTGATAGAATCCATTCCCACCCCCATTAGTTTTGAGATAAACCATCGATCTTATAACCACCTATAACATGAAAATTTTTTCTATTAATTTTTCTACAGCTAGCTATATAAAATTTTGAAACGAAAATTATGTGAGAATATCCTCATTAAAATTTGATCAAGCTCAAATTTAAAATTCTTAAATTTGCTTATATTGCACTAGTATTAAAGCAGATATAACAATTTCAAAATTCATTTGATTAAAAAATTGTATCAGAATATATATCATAATTCAACTTTTCTCCTAAAAATTTTGATTATCTTAAATTTTGAATGAATGATTTCAGCTTCATATGGGACGGTTTTCTTACTGTTTCTTAAATCAACTTTTTAATACAAAAATTAAAACTTTTGTACTAAAAAATTATTTTAAGAAGCAGTAAAAAATGGTCCCAAAACGAAGCCTTTTATCCTCTTTCACTTTTATGATTTTGCCAATAGAGAGGAACCTAATTCAACGATATGGTGAAATGTGAATGAACTGCAATGGTCTAAACAAGCACTATTTTTTGGTGAAATGACCGCCAACGCCGACCCACTGACCCTGCACCCACATGGCCATGCGCATGCTAAAGACTAAAGAGGTTACTAAGAGCCATTAAACTTCTACCAGAAATAGGCCACATGCCATTCAGTAATAAATAAATAGATAAATAAATAAAGTAAGGCTCTCAAAGAAGGAAGTTGGACCACTGCAATGGTGGTAGGAATCCAACTCAAAAGCTTATAAAGATAAGAAGATGGATCAGTGTTGGAGCTCAATAAGGATAGAGATATCACAACTATGAGGTTACTCATATTCATAATTATAGTGTAGAAATAAGAGATCGAGAGATTATAGGAAGAACTGTATAATCAATTTGAGTAATAAAGAGTCATTGTACAGCTAATTCGATCTATAGTGACAAGTAGTAGCTAAGATCTTTCTATCTGTTCTCTACAGGAGATCAAATCCCTCCAATAACTAACAGGATTAGTTTTCATATGGGCTCTTGGATTGCTTGCAGATGGAAAGCATATCGTAGAAATTAATTTATTCTGAAGAATTTTAAAGGTGCTTATAGATTCACTATTGTTTTCTACATACAATTAAATTAAAAAAATCATTGATTTTTCATTTTCAATGAGATAGAGAGAGAGAGAGAGAGAGAGAGAGAGAGAGAGAGAGGGATGCTTTTTTTTTATTATTTTGATGGGCTAATGGAGGCAATGGCCTTTAATCCTATTGTGTTAATGATTTTGTTCCTTTGGTTTGTTTATTTTATTTATGACCAGCAAAACCAAAGAGAGCACCATCATTTTTCTATGTCTTCCATTACCATTTCAATTATTTCTTTTGTTGACAAACTAAATTATCTCTTTGAACAAAGGAGACTAAAACCAAATAGGCAGAAGATTGATTGAAGGCACTGAGATCCAAGTGGCGTTGAGGCAAAGAAATCGCCTGCTTGGGCTGCTGAAAGCTGTAGCGTAAATAATCTGGGTGGAATTCCACGTGTCACTCTGACTGGAGACAAAGTGGACACTTGATGGGTTGACTAATTTCGCTGGGCATGCAGTTTCTTCTCGTTTGTTTGAACTTTAAGCAATGGGTTAGACAACTATATCTGGAAGGTTGGGAGTAAAAAGGAAGCAGAAGCGAAAGCTAAAGCAACGTGGAATAAGCTGAATGCATATAACGAGTGTGCTTCCTGAAAGTCAGCACAACGTTCTAGAAAGTCAACGCAAATAGCTAACTAAGTCAAAAAAAGAAAACGCGCGGTTGAAAGGAATTTGCAAGCCATTAGCATGCAAAATAGTGGAGGTAGAAGAATGAAAGTACTGAAATGAGTGGAGATCCAAAAAAAAAAACAGGAATTTTGAGATGAGATAATCAAATTTAGGATTTGTTGAGGATAATTTTTATTATTATTTTTTAAAACAGTTTTTTAATAAAAAATTTTTTTGAATTAAAAATTATTTTTTACTAAAAAATTATTTTACAAAACATTAAAAAAGTTGTCCTTTAAAAGATATCTTTCTGTGCATTGAATTTGCTTTAAGACATTGTAAATTAATCAATTCTTATATTGCAACTATTTTAAAAATAAAACTAATAGAGAGAAAATGTATCTAATCCAAATTGTGTATTATATTATGATGGACTTGTAAGTGATATGATGATAATAAATCTTCAGTGATTTCATCTTATGTTTTGTTGTATGTGGAGTGATTATGAGGTATTTTATATAGGCTAGTGGAGATAGAGTTGAAGCCAAGAGGTTGGCCAAGGAGGAATTTTATGATTTGGTCAAGAGCTACAAATTAAGAGGAGATGGGTCGAATGGAATGAAAATAATAACAAAGAGATAGAAGTATGATTAACTTGTAATACCACAAATGAATTGCGAGATAATCATGATCGAGAGTTGAAGGTCTCAATAAAATATTTCAAAGGCAAAGAAGATCACCAAATCTATTACAGTGAGAAAGAAATCACCAAACAAATCCTTTGAACAAAAACACATAACTATAATGCTTCATGAATGAAATACTCATACAGTACACTTGCTCATATAGACAAAATAGGTAGTGAAAATCCAAAGCTAGGTATGAAAATATTTGGACCAATTACATTGCATAATAAAGAAATGTGTATGAATGAATGTGTTCTGTGTTCAATTAAAGCAAAGCAAAAGAGATGGGAAAAAACTCAAAACTCTACAAAATAATTTAGATGATGGCCACTCTTCACATGGAGATCAAGATTTGATTGTAATTGAAATACTCTTCTTTTTAAAGCTTAATTATAGCTCGGCCCAAATTGTTAATCAACAATTGTACTCTCTTTTGATAAATCATTGAATGAACTAATGAAGTTTAGTTATTGTAAATTTGTGTGAAAAAATTTGGTTGAAAATTTCCAAGGGGCTATTTGGCTGGCTGAAAAAGAAATGCAACGTGAAAGAAATGTAATTCTTGTTTGTATGAATGTAAAGTAAATACAGATGAATCATTTTTTTGTTTGGTTGGAAGTAATAAATGTAAAGTCTTAAATAGCAGTAGCTCACGGCGGCGGCGGCAGTGGTGTTCAATTAAGGAGCAAGCAGTATAAAGCATTCTCGCTCAAAAGTAGGGAAGAACGCTTGATCTCAAAATTGAACTAGAATGCAATACACTGAATTTATTATACTTTACTTTAGATTTGTTTTTCACCAAACCAAACACTAAAAAATGAAAAATCAAATCATAATAAATGTTTTGCATTCACTTTTCTTCCAACCAAACAGCTCCTAAACTTGGTGAAGCTTAATCGCTAATTCAAACACTTGGACTTTGGTGAGTGACCTTTGGAATTGTAAAGGGTGTGGGTGGTTCGAGAGCGGCTTTGACGGAGTTAGAGAGGGAGCAACAAGGTTTTGTAAGAGAACAATCTAAAAGAAAAGTCTCTTACATAATTTTGTTGGAATTTTATGGGTATCCACATGAGGATGTGGGCTACTATAAGAAGTATAAATCATTCAATTGACCTTTCATATTTGTATAGAGGCTGGCATAGTCATCTTTAAGAAATAGGAAAATCATTATTATCTTCTTTCATATTTATCATAGTGATTCACACCGAGTAATAAAATAAAGGGAAAAATATTATACTACTAATCAACGAAATTAATATGAAAACTTACAAATTAGGCCTTACCAGCCTTACCATTTGAATGAATTTTCCAAAATTAGAGGTTTGATGTTAATATGTTGATGCACTCTTCAAATCTTACAAAGTTTAGCTTTGATACCAAATTATTGCTTAAGAGTGGTGGGTTTGACAGATTATACACAAAATAATGGAGATGGAGATGGAGTTATAGTAGTTAAGTAGTCGACCAAAGAGAGATTTATTTATGTGTTTAGTGGATAGCTATAAAGGGGAGAGCGATGGAATGAAATGAAAATATTGAGGGGAGATAATTATGATTAGATTTTAATCTTATTAGAAAATTATAAGATAATTACAAGGATTTGAAGGCATTGTCAAAAGTCTATAAGGATGGAAAAGATAACCAAATCTACTCCAAAGTAAAGGCAACCAAACAAATCTTTAAAGCACTTGAATATAAATAGAATAATTTTATTGCTTTATGAATAAAATAAACTTACATGACAATCGATTATATAGAGAAAATTCAGGTGAATATTCACGTCCAAGGGAAGGTGTGGCAGATATCAAAATATTTTCAGCAATTACGTACACTGCATTACAAAAATTCATGGCATGGATGGACTTCCCTACATAAAGGAGCTTCAGCTATACGCACATACATATTCATTGGTGCTTGCTTGTTTGGTATTGAAGGTGGTAGTTAGGGCATCTCCAACCGAAAAACTTATTTCCACTGTAAAATACAGTAATAGTTTTATCAAATAGTAATTCATCTCCAATTGAACTTCATTTTTAACATCAAAAAAGAATATTCAATGTATATTAAATTAATTACATAAAAAAATTAAACATATTAAAATTAGAAAATTAATAACATAAGTTAAACTAATATATTTGGGATTGAAATCTTAAAATTAAATAATTTTAAGATAATTTTATAATAAAAAATGGGTTTGTGAATAGTGTGACTCAACTGTTCACTGTCGCAAAAATGTGGCTGTGAATACCATTCGGGTGGATAGCTCGCGGAATTGCAAACGGCTGTATTCAGTTAGGTTGGGGATGACATTATTAACCATGCAAATGGGATTTGGACCCAACTCTCCATTGTATTCATAGGCTTGATCTTTATCATTTTTCAATTAAATTTCATGTATGTCGGTCTTGTATATATTCACTACCAAAAATGATGGTTTTCGCAGCACTTTTTTTCACCTATTCCGGCGGTTATAGCCGCTACAAATTTCTTTGCAGCGGTTTTTGAACCGCTACATGCCCGCTGTGTTTGCAATGCGCTGCAAAGGCATTCCGCAGCGGTTATAAACGCCACTAATGCCACAGATTAGTAGCGGTTTTAACCACATCTGCTTCGTTAAAATTGATATGATTCCCAGTATTGTGGCGGTTAAAACCGCCACTAATGCCCAGTTTTTTTTTTATAAATCATAAATCCTGATTGTTCACCCTATATCTAACATGAAGGCTTTTCACCTTATGCGAACTATGCATTTTCACCTCACAAAACAACACCAGATTAGACATCTTAAGAAAAATCTTGGAGTCCATCACCTCATTCAAAAGCCATCAACTTTTTACCAAATTATTCTAAAGTCATCATAGAAGTTTGGATTTAATTTGGTGAATACATTTGCATATCAAATTAGTAAATCCAAATATCACTCCCATATAGGAACCCACATTCACATAGAAACATTAAACATTTATAATTAATCTTGGAAAAAATCATGAAAATGTAAATGAAGTAAAATTAGATTTTTAGCGAACCCAAGAAGCTACGATAATTAATTATAAACATCAATCCTTAATGTATATTTACTTCATAAGTGTTGTAATGACAATTTAATTTCAAATTGAATAAAACCATAAAAATTTCAATATAATTCCAATTGGCTTCAAATTTTGAAGAAAATTAGTTTAGGTCATTCCTAACTAACATTTTAAGTTTTATCATGTTTGGATGCCATTTGGTGTACCTAATCTTAAACCTATCCACTCAGACATATAAAAAGAACTACACTCTTATATAATTCAACATATAAATTTTAAATTTATTTACGGATAATTTGCAAAGGTTTATGAAATATGAATTAAACTTTAATAAATTTCAAATAAGTCAACTTATCATGAAGAAATAATTGTTGAATATGACAAAATTAAATAAGTTTAATGCACTTATAATATATAATTTTAACCTAATAGTTTGTAATAACTCCTCTTAAGAGCATATGTAAATAAACCATCAAATCACCCTAACAAAAACTTAATTAAGAACTTTGGCATAAATAGATTCCAACACAACATAACAACTACTAGAGTTCAAAAGCAACTACTAGAGTTCTAAAAATTACTAGGAAATACTATGATTCATATATTACAAGAAAGAAAATAAGCACAAAATAACAACTACTAAAGTTCAAAAGCAAAACAACATAAGTTCGAAAATACATAAAATACCCATACAAGTAGAAGCATCACATTTAATACAACTCATCAACAGACTGTCAGGCATCAGATGAATTGTCATTGCCACCCTGAAAATAGTATGAAAATAATGAGATAATAATAATCAATTAAATTACATTTAAATTACATAATTTTTTGTTCATACCATTTCTGATCCTCCATGGGGTGGATGATTCATTTGAAATCCTAGCATGAACTGTCTCATCTCATCACGAAATGAGCCAAACTCTCTCATCTGATTATCACGAAATGATCTGAACTCTTCTCTAAGATTAGCAATCTGTCCAAAATTGCTGCCGCTACCACCACCTTCTTCAGTTTTGCTTTGAGAAAAGAATCTAGTTGGTGTGACACCAAACCCCTGGGTACGAACTCGACCTGAATGTTCAGGTCCCATAACTATAGCAAAGACTCTCTCATTAGCTTCAATATTGCCATCTTCAGGTGCAAGCCCTTCTTCGGCAAGAAGCTTACATGCCTGCGGATGGAGAACATGACCTCAAAGCAATAGGTAAAATTTCTTCAATTAGCACATGACAATCATGACTTTTTAGGCCCACAATCTTACATTCTGTAACATTAATACACCTTGAGATATTAGATACATAACCTTTAGGCATTTTCATATTTTTCAAAACTTGACAAAACATCAACTTCTATTTTTTGTTCATTGTGAAGCAAGTTGGTGGCAATAAATAAGAAACATCTTCAAGAATTTGTGGATGCAGCTCACTTTTAATTCCAATGTCAACTAAATCTTGTCGTGCTTGCAAGTTATCTTTAGATTTCTCAAGATCAAGTAAAGTGCTAATGAAATTATCATATACATTTTTTTCAATATGCATGACGTCAAGATTGTGTGGTAGTAAATTATACTCACAATAAGGTAGCTCAAAGAAAATTGATTTTTTCTTCTAAATGTGATTTTCACTCAATTCTACAGTACGCCCTCTTTTCAAGCTTCTAGATTTACCCAACGGAAATTGAATATTTTGTAATTTTTGTAAAATGTCACTGCCAGTATTCCTTCTAGGTGCTTTACGGATCTCTTCTGTATTATCAAAGTATTTTTTCTGTCGACGGAATAAGTGATTCTCAGGTAGCCAACGACGATGACCCATATAAGAGAATTTCTTTCCTCTATATAACCATAAAGACTCTATATTTTCGGCACAACAAGGACAAGCAAATCTGCCTTTAGTACTCCACCTAGAAAGCATACCATAAGCTGAAAAATCATTGATCGTCCACATTAATGCAACTCGTAAGTTAAAAGATTGTCCAGATGCTGCATCGTAGGATATCACTCCATGCCATAATTCAGACAACTCATTTATTAGCGGTTGGAGATAGACATCAATATTGTTTCCTGGACTCTTCTCCCATGGTATAATAGTAGACAGAATGAAAGATGTTTGTTTCATTGCAATCCAAGGAGGCATGTTGTAAGGAATCAAAAGTATGGGCCAAATGCTGTATGTACTACTCATAATCTTAAATGGATTAAAACCATCGCTTGCTAAAGCGAGCCGAACATTACGTGGATCTGAAGCAAAATCAGGGTATCTAGAGTCAAAAGATTTCCAGGCTTCTCCATCAGCTAGATGTCGTAACAACCCATCTATATTTCTCTGTTTGGCATGCCAAATCATCTCTTTAGCAGACTTTTTTGTTTTAAATAATCTTTGAAGCCTAGGAATCAATGGAAAGTATCGAACAACCTTAGCAGACTTCATTTGATTTTTCTTTCCTCTAGCTGAACTTTTTTTAGCCCCTGCCCACCGTAAAGAACCACAAATATGACAAACCTCTTGAATAGATCTATCTTTCTAAAATAGACAACAATCATTTGGACATGCATCTATCTTTGTATATTCAAGATCAAACACTTTCATTATCTTCTTCACTTCATATGTATTCTTAGGTATCAATGAACCATCATGGAAGGCTTCAATCAATAACTCAATCAATTGATCAAAAGATCTTGCAGACCAAGAGTGTAAGCACTTTAGGCGAAATAAATGTAAGATGAAGGATAACTTTGTGAATGACTTACAGCCATGGTATAATTCTGCTCCTGCTTCTAGCAATAAATCACCATATTTCATTGCTTCATCATTTATCAAATCTATGTTATTTCCATTATGTTCATTATCTAAATTGGCATTACCTGAGCAGAATGTATCCCTTAACAATCCTTCTATATCATTTGTTCTGTGCTGCTCACCTTAAGTTTGTACTTCAACAATATTATCAATATCAGTACATGTTTCTGATCTTGTAACTTCAGCTAAAAAATCATGTTCCTCTCCATGTCGATTCCAAACAACATATCCAGGAAAAATTTCTTTGGGGAGTAAATGCAACTTGACATCTTTTACATAATGAAAATATATGTTAATGCATAATTTGCATGGACATAGAATTTTTTGTGTTGAACTTTGACTTTGTGTTGCAAATTCTAAAAAATTCTCAACACCTTCAATATAATCACTACTCCATTTTGATTTTGACATCCAACTCTTATCCATCATACCTGTGAAGCACTCAAAAAATATACATTCAATAAGCATTCACACAATAATTTAGGAAAAATATAATTTTATTTCAATACTTAATACCTTTCTATTTTTTCTTAAATATTTTCAATAAAAAGAAAAAAAACTCTTTAGAAAACTTTGTGTGTGTGTATGTCTACATATATATGGACCAAAAAACCTTTTTGAACTACCATGTGATTAATGATTTCAATTTAATGGTTACTTTATAGATTATGGCTCAAAGAGACCTTAAAAATTGCTTAGAAAGGGAGAAACACAATTATAGATGATGGGTTTTTGGAGCCTACTATGGAACCAAACATTATTGCAGAATAATTAAGATACATCCTTGTGAGTGCTTAATTGCCTGCACATGATGAGGATGATCGTCTTAAAAAGTCATCTACCAAAATAAACATATATTTATGACACTCATGGTCCATGGTAAACCTCTAAGAATATTTATGGAGATGTTATCCTAAGACCAAGTTAAAATTAGTAAATATATTTAGAGTCCTATATTTTATTAAAGGGTTTTAAGTTTATCAAATAGCACATCCTTTGATGAATCTAAACATGCCAGGATCCTTGCATGGATCATACATGTAGACCTATAGTTTAGAAGAGCTTTTGTAACACTAAGGTGTTTGATCACCTTGAATGCACATGCCTTCTTTATCCACTTTAAATTATAAAAAAAATTTATAATACAAAGTTATACCTCTTGGTAGATGTGGCATTAAATGAATGTAACATTTTGAGAGATTAAAAATATAGACTTTTCTCATGAAGTTAATGCAAGGCACGTTGAGACATACATTTATCTTTTCAACAATTAGTTGTTTAGGGGACTACTTTATCTAAATATAGAATGTTATGCACCCATAAATTTAAAAGACAAAAATGTTTATATTAAAATATATATACCTGAGGTTTCGTTTACCTAACATGAATTTAGCTATGTAGGGTTCATTTTCTTTGGAATTTTGGTTCCCTATAAGTGCAACCTCCCATAGTTAATTATATCTTTAAGATTTTAGGCCTTAAGAAAATTTTTAATTGAAGTTATGGCCATATTGTAAGATGTTAAAGATAAGATAAATGAATGTGAGCTTGGGATATCAAAATGGAAAGTTCAATATTAGGAAGGATAATATAAGTTTCCAAAGAAAAATGGTCTATGAGCATGTGACCTTGGGAAGCTTTGAATGCCTAAAAGAAGCATAAATATATGTTGAAATTTATTTTTAGGAATGATTGATTCCATTAGCCTTAATTTAAAATTAAATATTTTATTAGAAAGTGAGGTTTCTGATTCCTCAAAATAATAATGACCTCATTAGTAGGGACACCTCATGTGAGGACTTTAAACACCAAAACTTATGATGGCAGTCTCAAACCTAAATCTATGGAGACTTGCATTACCACTTGGGTATGAAACACTATCTAATTATAATGTAACTGATAGCACTGTGATTAAACCCATAAAAAATTAGAAAAGTTAGACATTTGTCTTATAATCCTGCTTAAAAGGATAATAAGGCAATTAAGATCTTCCATATGTATAATCTAATCTTTTGTTATGTATGATAGTTAAAGGTTGGCATATGAAGCCTCCTATATTAAATATATCTCAGAGTCTTATATGTTTAGATCATCCCACATGTCTATAAGTACTTCTTAGACTAAAATTATACATAAAAATAGGCATATATATGACATTGGCTCTAAGCTTTCATTTTAGCATTGCACAACATTTTGCCAAGCATTAATTAATTCTGTCAACGAAACTATGCAACTAAGCATTTACAGAAGAAAAATATTTATATCTTAATGTTCACAATTACAACAAAATAATATTACTAATACATTAATATATCACTCAGCTAAGCAAGAAAGGAATGTAACCTTAATTACACCATATGTATATGGATGACCTAGTTATATATATATGGATGACCTTTAGCAACTAAAATGTTATTTCTCTTGTATATAACCCAATTTATAGCAACTAAAATCGAGCACATGCACATAATGATATAAATCAGTAATGGAACCTCATTCAAAAAAAAATTGAAAAACCCTAGGTTAGGGAACAAACCGATCGATGGCGAGCAGGAGAACCGGAGGAGGTGGACACGGGCGGATGACCGGACTTCGGCCTTTGATGCCGACAACGACGGCCGGACTTCGCTCTTTGACGCCGACGACCGATCGACAAAGGAGAAGGGGAACGGAGAACGCGAAGGGGGCGGGATCGAAAGGCCAGGAAAGAAGAATGCAAACCGCGAATGCCCAGCTAGCTAGGTTAAGACGTTAAGAACGCAAGTATTTGTAGCGGTAATAACTGCTGCTTATACCTGGTTTTGCCAACGGTTTTCAAACCGCCAGTAACAACTGCTGCGAAATATCACATTTTTTTGGTAGTGATACTTTGCCATTACCATGTTTTTACTTGATATTTGATCCTTGCGATCTAACATTGATCAAATCAAGGATTCATGAATGATGGTGACAAGTAAAGAATAAATTAGATTTTATTTATAATCATTTAAAACTATAGTTATATTATAAAAAAATTATTTTATATAAATAAAGAAAAAAGCTCAAAATAATCCCCCAACTATTCAAATATAGTCCATTTATTCCCAGAGTATCAAACTTCCCCAATTTAATCCTTCAATTGCACAAAATTGATCTCACAAACTTCTCCAATTTAGTCTCTAAACTACACAAAATTAAATTGGTCTCAAAAAATCCCTCAAGTAGAAATTGATGACAATTTGAAAACAAAATTATCCCCAATTCAACCAATTAGCTTTATAAAATTGATCCCCATTTATTCTTTGAAAGATCATTTGAGATCAATTTTATATAATTACAGTACAAATTTGGAGATACGTGATACTCTTGGACTAAATTCGATACATGCGATCGATTAGGAGATTTTTTAAAGATTTTTTATTATTAATGAATAATTTTTTATAATATATTTAATTCAGTTTTCATATTTATGACTTTATAATTACATATTTTTTGAAATATTTTAATTTATATTTGAATTAATGATAAAATTATCATTTGAACGTGTTTAACATAGCAATAATGTTTAAAATTCGATGATTTTTAGAAGTGTAAATCTGTCATTTGAGCTAATTTTAAGATGTCAAGTTAGAAGTCGTAATTGTTAAAATGATTGTTATCTTAGCTTACTTTATGCTTTTATTTTATAGAAAATCATTATTTTTACTTTAAATTTTTATATACAAGATTTTATAACAAAAGGAATTAAACAACGTGAAAAGAAATCAAAAGAATTCATGATGGATCCACATATCTATTACAACATAAATCCCAATCAGGAACAAATTTGAGGCTACTCAGATGATGCATCAGATATCAGTCAACATGAAATTTCACCAATGTGTTGGTAAACTCTTGAAATGTGATGATCAAGGTCATGCAGTGATAGATGACCATAAGATCACTAACATGGACCATTAAAATACGAGCAACATGGTCATCATGATCACTTTTATGTTGAAGGAACATCATCTAATTAAACGCAATAACATGTACGTAGTTGATCGCATCGTTAATGGACAATGACGAAAATAAGAAGGCAACAATGGTAGCTATCAAATTAAAGTATGGAGCACAGATCATTAAGCATCTCAGCAGGTTCAGAGGAGGTGGCGAGTCACTGCCTCGTCCATCAATTCACGAAGACTCACCAAATAATTCTAAACAAGTCAGGATCCCATCATCGATTTTTCAGGCAAAGGTACTATGAATGCATCCATTAGATATGAAAATGCACGAGATTCAATTGTCATCAACAAACATGTCACAGAGAATATAGTAAGTACGTGTAAATGTGCTTCAATGTTCAAGAGCAACTACTCAATGCCAGGACTTCACAACACTAAGCCATGAACCTGGGTAAGTTGTCAGTTCGCCAAAACCCCACCACACCGATTTGGTTAAAGCAGCCCTTTATACATTAAGATAATAACTAGTGCATTATCAGTCTGCTTATGCCAAGATTCAAACGAACTAATCTGACTCACAACAAAAATAAATATTATAAACTCAAACATCGCTCATTATGAGCAAAGTGCTTTTAAATTGCTAAAAGATTAAGAAAAAATATATATATAGTAATGTATTTTTTATGCATCTATGCTATTAACAATACAAGAAAAAATAACGTTCGCAACACTTTTGGAAGGCTTTACCCATGGTTTTAACTGCCACAAAAAATCTTGTAGCGGTTTCAAAATCGCTACACGAGCACTGTAATTGGTATTCACTGCAGTTTTGCGACTGGCAGGACGGGTGTTTTGTAGTGGTTTTGACCACCACTATTAGCAGCGGTTAAAACCGCTTCTAAATCTCCGGAATAGTTGCTATTAAAATCGCCACTATGTTTTCAATTTTTTTTAAAAAATGATTTTGTAGTAGGCAGGAACAACAACAATTAAATTGAAGAATAATAGTTGTAAAATAATAACACAACTATAAAAAATATATAATGTTAATTTTGGGGTGAAATAACATAAGTTGGAATGCCCTTAAATGAAACATATATAATATCAAAGCATATAATATTCTTAAACTCACTAAGTAAGATAGTAAAATGAGTTGTGGAGAGTGCTTTGATGAGAATATCAGCCAATTGATTCAGTGATGCCAAAGTTGTTCAAGGAGAATTACATAGTTATCTATATTGAGAGCATGATCATAATGGAAAAAGCAATAGAAGAAATTTTCAGAATTTATTCAAACAAAAATAAATTCCATTAAGAAGAAACTTTCATTGTGTTCCATATCCAACAAACAACTCACTTAAAAATACATTATAATAAACCTACATAATTATTTTGACATGAATTCTAACTAAATCCTTACAAATTTCAGATCAGGCATCTCCATATCAGTCAAATGTCAGTCCAACCTTTATCTTTATAATCAGAAACCTTTTGAATCAAAGGGCTGAATTCTTTTTAGTCCTTGTTCAATCAGGCACAATAAGCCTCTCGTATATACATTGATCCAACTTTCAGGCTGCAAGTTAATAATAAAATAAATTATTATAAAGTTATTATAATCATTGCTTGAGAGAAACATATTTTTATTAAGTAATTATTTTCAAATAAAAAAATATAGAAATAAGAGCTGAAGAGAACATTAGAAGTGAAAGTACAATTTTAGCATTTTACCTCTGCCTGCTCAATGGGGAAGCCAATCTTTTCATTTGCAATAATTTGGTGAATGACAAGAATTATGAGACTCATTAGATAGAAAAATATAATAATATAATAAACAAAATCTTACCTAGTATGTTAACATGCATGTCATCGTTATATGTTTGCAGTTTGGCTGGGAATGGAATACTTTGAGCATATCGAGCAGTGCAGTAGTTAAGGCCAATAAAATCATAAGACATATATGAAAGGATTGCAGCGGAAGGGCACGACAGAGAGGAAGAGAATTATAGAAGAAGCTATTGTATTATCTCATCTATCTAATGTACAGGCAGGTATATAGAAAATGTAAGCTATAACAAATACATTAAGCAAATGAGAACAGGACACCTATATGGCTGGATGAGTAAGAGCTAATAGTCCCCCTCAAATTAAGCATTCATGCAGTGAATGGTTAATTTGGAACGAAGGTCTTCGAATATGGCTAGTGGTAGCGTTTTGGTGAGAATGTCCGCAAGTTGGTCCGTTGAGCTGATATGTTGAATGGATATGGTGCCGATCTTCATGTGTTCACGGATGAAGTGAAAATTAATTTCAATATGCTTTGTACGTGCGTGAAAGACCGGATTATTTGCAATGGTGATAGCGAAAGTATTGTCACAATAGATGATTGTGGGCTTGGGTTGAGGAATTTTAAATTCTGCTACTAGTCTTCGAAGCCATATAATGTCTACAGTGGATGAGGATAGAGATCTATACTCAGCTTTGGTTGTGGACTTAGCGACGGTAACTTGCTTCTTAACTGACCAGGAGATAAGAGTTTTGCCGAGAAAAATACAGTAGCCAGATATTGATTTCCTGTCTGTTGAATCTGCCGCCCAATCAGCGTCCGTGTATGTTCTTAAATGAAGATCACCTATGGTTAGTGGCAAACCAAAATGTGATGTGCCTTTGATGTAGCGTAGAAGTTGTTTGAGCGCTTGAAAGTCCTGAACTGTTGGAGAGTGCATATGCTGACAGATGTGATTTGTGGCGCAAGCGATATCCGGTCTAGTGATGACGAGATATTGTAGTGATCCGGCGAGCTTGCGATAGCGTTGCGGATCCGTATAGAGCTTATTGGAGTTTTTGGATGCTGTGGATTTTGTTGTGATAGGTGTGCGGGCTGGTTTACAATCGGCGAAGCCAGTATTTTGAAGGATGGTATTGGTGTAATGCTATTGACTGGGGAAGAAGCCATTTGAGGTACAGGTGATTAGGATGCCAAGAAATAGTGATGCTTCACCCATTTGTTTGAGTTGGAATCTTGATTGTAGTTGCTCGAACAACTTCTGAATTGTTGCGGAGTCATTTCCTGTAACCAAAATATCGTCAACGTAGATTAAAATATATATTTCAATATGGTCATGGTGATATAAGAGAAGAGAGGGATCGGAACGACTGAACACGAATCCAAATTGTTGAAGAAATTTGGTGAGTTTTTGAAACCATTGACGAGGAGCTTGCTTGAGTCCATATAGAGATTTGTGAAGTTTGCAAACGTGGTTTGGGAATTGAGCATCGATGAAGCCTGGTGGTTGTTGCATGTAGATTTCTTCGTGAAGGTCACCGTGTAGAAAGGCGATTGAGACATCCAATTGATTGATTGGCCATTGAAGGTGAAGTGCCAGTGTGAGCAGAATACGAACAGTAGGCATTTTTGCGATTGGACTGAATGTTTCCTTGTAGTTAATATCGTATTGTTGACTGTAGTCTTGAGCTACCAGGCGAGCTTTATACTGTTCGATGTGTCCATTAGGTAAAGTTTTAATGCGGAATGTCCATTTGCAGCCCAGAATTGGTTGATTCTGTGGTGGAGGTACTAGAGACCATGTAACCTACTGTTGTAGTGCTAAGAACTCAGAAGACATGGCAACTTACCAATGATTTGATTTGGCGGCTTGGGAGTATGATGTGGGAATAATGGGAGCGGATTGAGTTACAGATAGATCAAGAATTTTCTTGGGTTTGGAAATGCCCGATTTTGATCTAGTTTGCATTTGATGAGTGGGAACTAATGGTTGAGGAATGACGGGTTGGGCAGTTTGTATGACAGGAGGTGTAGGTGAAGTAATTGAAGTGGTCGGTTGAGAGGAGATTGTGGAAATAGGAGTAGGATGTGAAGTGATATTGGCAGTTGAGATAGAGGTTGGAATGAGAAGGAGAGGTGAAGAGATAGTTGATGATTGGTGTGGTGATATGGCAGAATTTGTGGAGATGTATAGAAATTCAAGTTCATGAAATACAACATGCCTTGAAATGTGAATCTGGTTTGTTTTAATGTTGAGACAACGATAGCCTTTGTGAGAGAAGAAATATCCGAGAAATATGCAGGCTTGAGAGCGAGGTAATAATTTATTAGGAGCGTAAGGTCGAAGCCAGGGAAAACATAGGCAGCCAAATGTGCGAAGGTGTGTATAGTTAGGAGGTTGGCTATGAAGTTTTTGATAGGGAATTTGAAGAGATATAGATTTGGAAGGTAAACAATTTATAAGGTAGTTTGATGTGGTGACAGCTTCAGCCCAAAAAGAGATGGGAAGACCGGAGGCATGAAGAAGAGTACGAGATAGGTCGAGTAGATGACGATGCTTGCGTTTTGAAATTCCGTTTTGTTCGGGAGTGTGAGGGCAGCTGATTTGATGTTCTATGCCGTGGAATAGAAGAAATTCTTTGAAAGAAGTACTGGTAGATTCGCCTCCGCCATCGGATCAAAAGGTTTGGGGCATCGTATGAAATTTGTTTTTAATTAGTGAGCGAAAAAATTTTGAAGTGAGTAAAAGTTTCTTGTTTGGTACGCATGAGGTACAGTCAGGAGAATTTGGTAAAATCATCAATAAAAATTGCGTAAAATATATAACCATTTAAAGATTGTTGCGGTACTAGACCCCAAACATCTGAATGAATAAGCTGAAATGGACGAGAGGAAACAGAAATTCTTTTATTAAATGGCATTTTGTGACTCTTAGCCACGTTACATGAAATGCAAACAAAAGAAGATAAAGGACTACGCAAATCTTGAATGTAAGGAGCTAATGTAGATAAGATTATGTGATGAGGATGGCCAAGCTGAGAGTGCCAGACGGAGGAGGAGGTAGTGTTGACATGAAGAGAAGTTTTGGTAGTGGAAGTCATGGTAGGGATTTGATACAGGCCGTCACGAAGATGACCACGAAGAAGGGGACGATTGTCCTGAAGATCCGTAATGATGAAGCCATTAGCATTAAAAGAAATGGAAACTTGATTGTCACTGGTTAATTTTGAAATTGAAAGAAGATTATGGGTTAGAGAAGGAACATGTAAAATATTGTGTAGGTAAAGCTTACGAGCTGAATCGGGTAGAGGGAGAATGCCTTGTCCTGTGTTGTGAATCGGAAGTGTTGAGCCATTGGCTATGGAGACGGAGTCCGCGCCAGTGTATGAGGATGATTGTTGTAGGTTAGTTAGATCGTGAGTGAGATGGGTTGAGGCTCCCGAATCAAGAACCCAGTCGTTGGATTGGAAGGAGGGTTGCTGAGTGAGCATTGCTCGTGGTGTCCAAGAAGATGTTGGCGTGTATTTTGGGTTACATCTATGCCAACAGTTAAGAGCCGAATGCCCTGTTTTACCGCAGATTTGGCAAATCGGGCGCGTGGAGTTGCTGTTCGTCGATTGTGGAGAGGTTGTTTGTCCGGATGAGCGGGAGGAGAAGTTTCGGCCTCTGGGAGGTCGAGAGGAGCCTCGATTTTTGTTGTTAGTGGGGCGATTCAAAAACAATGCCATTTGATCTGAGGAGGTAGAGGAATCTTTGATTTGTTCGTTGTGTATATTGATCTCCTCGCTGCAAAGGAAGGAGTAAAGAACATCAAGATCAATTGGATGGAGTGATGTTCTGATAGCAGTCTTGAATGAGTTGTAAGCTGAGGGGAGACAGTTGAGTATGCAGATGATGATATTTTTTGTATCGATCTTGGAACTGGCGGCAGCAATGTGATCAATGATAGTTTTTATTTGGGCTAAGAATTGCTGCATAGAACAGTCTTTCATTTGGACACTGTGGAGTTCGTGTTTGAGTTGGATCACCCTAGAGCGATTTGTAGGTTGGAGGCGACGTTCAAGAACTGCCCAAATTTCTTGAGCTGTAGAGAGAGATTGAACATAAGGGAGAATGGAAGGGGACATAGTGGAGAGAAGAGCAGATACAAGGTTTCGATCGATTAGGTGCCAAAGGTTGTAATCGGGATTGGAGATTTCTGTGGGAGGAGGGGTGGCGCCTGTTAGATGTCCGGCGAATCCGTTGGTGGTGAAATGTTGGAGGAGTTGAAGACGCCAAATGGCGTACGTGTCCGCCGTGAGCTGAGTAGGAACCAAGTTCTTGAGATTTGAGATCAAAAACTTGAGTGGAGCCGGCACGGTGAATTTGGAGAGGGAGGTGGAGAGATCGGAGGTTGGCAGGTGGGATGCCACTGAATCTTGATCCGCCATCCCCGCTCTGATACCATGAAAGGATTGCAGCGGAAGGGCAAGACAGAGAGGAAGAGAAGTATAGAAGAAGAAGCTATTGTATTATCTCATCTATCTAATGTACAGGCAGGTACAGTATATATAGAAAATGTAAGCTATAACAAATACATTAAGCAAATGAGAATAGGACACGTGTATGGCTGGATGAGTAAGAGCTAACAAAATATTGTAAACTACCTGACTAAAGCATCAAAGAAACAACCCTAGTTCATATGCACCTCACTGAAAATTTCTTGTAATAGAAGCAGAAAATGGTGAAATTTGCTCTCCACAACCTTGTCGCATCTTGGTGAAACATCTGTAAAAATTCTCTAACGGCTTATTTGGTTGCTAATATTGATTTCAAATTCCTCAAAACTTTCTTTAAAACAAGATAGAATTATAATTTCACAATCAAATTAGGTGAAAATAAAATGCTTATCATTTTCTAAATATATATATATTTTATCAACAAGGAAGCAAATGAGACCTAACATCACTTTCTATCGGCAAGCATTGCAAATAATTGTACATTGGAATTAGTGACTATTGTTGCTTTTACTCTATAACCACAATTTATTTATTGTACATTGAAATTAGTGACTATTGTTGCTTTTACTCTATAACCACAGTTTATTTAGTTATTCAAGAAATTTGTGACTAATAGTTGCTTTTACTAGTTGTATAATAGTATATCATGCACTAAAACTCTCATATAAGAAACAAAGGTAAATCAAAGTTAGTATATTGACCACAAAACTCCAATATTCCAGACGCCAAGTGTATCACAGTTATGTTCAGAAATTTTTCTTGTGTAGCCATTGGAGCATTTGGCAAACACCTTGTGTGCACTGACCCGGGTGAATGGTGTCATTGAGGGCTGAATCAATGGGAGTTCCACACCTGCTTAGATCTTCATAGAGCTCATTCATAACCATTTGCACCTGCATTCCATTAGCATCAACACAAATGAAATATGGACAATTGTCAACACACGAGACAATGCCAATCTTTGCACAAACCTGTGCGAAGTGCCAAGCCCGCTCGGGCAATTGGCTCCCGTCTGTCGTGAAGAGAATGCAAAACTTCCATCTAATCAGCCCAGGAAAGACCGTTCGGCACATGAGTATCGATCTCTGCAGGTTCAGCAGCCTCCAGTTCAGAATGAAATAGCTGGTCGCGATCGTGAGAAGCAGGCGCAGGTTCGAACTTCCAGTTCAAAACTTCATGTAGGAGCTGGACTGAAATCCCATCTATATCGTTGGAGTCAACCATAGCAGAAGTTGCTTCATCAATTGCGAGTTCAAGATCCGCCTGCTGGTCGCATTCCTCCTCAAGAGAGTCCAAAGCCTGTTTGTCGAAGCCTTCAGTTTAGCGGGATTGTGGTGAGGTAGGGCGAGCTTGTGGAAGGGGGAAAAGGCAGCGGGCCTAGGTGATAGAGGTGAAATCAGGGCTAGGGCGAGTTCGAGTGCGGGCAGAAAGAGGCGGGCGTCTTATGAGAAAATAAAATAAGCGGGATTTCATATGATTTTATTTCATTCTATTTATATATTTAATATTAAAAATATTAATATTATATAACTTTAATATCAAATATATCACTCATATATTTCATTCCTGTTGCATCCTACAATATTCACGGCAGTAGAGTTTAACATCCTAGCTTTGTACGAAGATCCAGCACATAAACAGATAAATAAATAGCGGTGTAGAGCTCATAAAAAACACCATAATTTTTACGTGGAAACCCCTAAAAAGGAGAAAAACCACGGGGCCTAGCCCAATTTGAATAAATCTACTAGTGTTTGCAGTTGATTACAAATGAGGCCCTTCCTTAGGAGGAAGGTCTTGGCTTGAAGTAGCAAATATACATCATATAGAGTGTAGTATATGGTAGGAGTTGGAAGAATCAGTGTTGATATGTTCGTTTTGGGTGGCAAAATCATAGTCGTCGGGAGGATTGTAGTTGGGCGACGGTGGTCGGAAGGATCGTAGTCGGCGGGCGACGGAGGTCGGGAGGACCGTAGTTGGGCGACGGTGGTCGGAAGGACCGTAGTCGGCAGGCGACGGAGGTCGAGAGAACCATAGTTGAGCGACGGTTGGATGATTGTAGTCGGCGGGCAACGGAGGTCGGGAGGACCGTAGTTGGGCGACGGTGGTCGGAAGCACCGTAGTCGGCGGACAACGGAGGTCGGGAGGACCGTAGTTGGGCGACGGTGGTCGGAAGGACCGTAGTCGGCAGGCGACGAAGGTCGGGAGGACCGTAGTTGGGCGACGGTGGTCGGAAGGACCGTAGTTGACGATGGTCGATGGAAGGACTGTAGTCGTCGGGCGACGGAGGTCGGGAGGACCATAGTCGGTGGGCGACGGAGGTCGGGATGATTGTAGTTGAAGTCCGACGGTGATCGGAAGAACGCCAGTGGTGATCGGCGGACGGGTGAAAGTCTGGTGGCTGTCAGGAAGAACTCCAACGATGGTCGACAAACAGGCGGAAGTTCGGCGAACGGGCGGAAGTCCAGCGGTGGTCCGGCGGCCAGGAAGAACTTCAACGATGGTCGATGAATAGGCGGATGTTCGGCGAATGGGCGGAAGTCCGTCGGTGGTCGGAAAAAACTCCAGTGGTGGTTGACGGATGGCGAAAATCCGTCGGTGGTCGGGAAGAACTCCGAAGGTGGTCGACGAATAGGCGGAAGTTCGGCGGACGGGCGGAAGTCCGGCGGTGACCGGCGGACTGGCAGAAGTCCAGCGGTGGTCGACGGACGGGCGGAAGTCCGGCAGTGATCGGCGGACTGGCGAAAGTCCGGCGGTGGCCGGTGTAGAGGAAGCTCCCAAGTTCTTCCCTTCTCTTTCTCCTTTCTTCTCTTTCTTCCTCCCTCCTCCTCATGAGAAGAATGGGGGCTATTTATAGTTTTTTTAGAGTGGCTTGGCTTGTAAATATGTGGAGGATCAAGGTCAAAATGGGAGTGATTTGAATGGACGGCTGATATTGATCCCCTTGATCGTGAACCGTTTGAGGGCCATTTGAATGCCTTAATGATATCAGAATTTAATGATATTGGGCTCGTTGGATTCGTCTCGTCGAGCCGCTCGATTCGACTATAAGCATGTCACGTTTAGAAGTTGTTTGGTAATTCAGATTATGGTTTGAACCTTCCAAATGCGCTTTGGATCTTTGATTTGGACTCATTTGGGCTCATATTGAGTTGAATTTGGTGTCGTTGGGTTCGTATTTTTGAGACGTTCAGTTCGACTATAAGTTTGCTGAAATTGGACTTCATATGGTCTCCGATTTAATTTCTGAAGCTTCCAATTTGATTTTGCCTCAGGATTCGTGGCTGATCTAGATAATTTTTGGTGACACATCAATTGCCCCCCTATTTTTGGACGTCGAAACTTACAAAATCCAAAATAAGCATCACAAATTTTATGGTTCTTTTTACGTATTTTGAAACTCTTGAATGGTGCGAACTTGTGCGTATTATCTTTTTTAATACCCAAAACCTGTGATGTATTTTATTTTCGGTGAAATATCATCTTGACCTTTCTTAATTCAATAGACATTCGACATTCCATTAATCTTACATATTATAGTATAAGCCATTTTAAACCCTTATTTGTAAGATTGGATGAGGAATATAGTTTGAAATATATAGCATTTGTATTATTAGTTTATGATATTAACATATCTTAATACTATATATCTTAAGAGTTTAATTCTGCCACTTTCCTCATTTAAGAATAATTAAGCTCTTTTGGACTTCTGATATAATAAGTCAACATCTGAATATAGCACTATATTCGCATATAAACATTTTGTATACTAATTTGTATAATATAATTTTACTAATTATACATGTACAAGATCTGTACACTTTAATATTCAAACTAATTGATCAATATCAATAATATGTGTATATAATTTCCAAATATATATTTGATGAATAATTATATTTTAATATTTTATAAGCATTAACATATTGCTTAATTAGTATATAATATTAAGTCACGAAGAGGTAATTTTTTTTGTTTTTTGTTTTTTGAGTTTTGTGCTGCCGCTTTGGACAGCTGAGGCAGTTGAATAACCTCCTCGATTTTTGATGATTTTTTTTAAATTTATTTTTAAATAGAAGTAATTAATGAGGTGCTTTTAAAATTTCAATTCAAAAAATTTCTAAAAAAATCCGAAATATCTTTTTAAATTCCCCTATTAAATGAAAGTAATCAATTTTTGTCTTTTAAAATTTCAAAATTTATATTAATTTCTTTTATTTTAATTTTAGAAATTTCTAGAAAAACCTTTCATCTACTCCATCCTTTACCTATAAATACCTCTTTAGAAGGTAGAGGAAAACACAATCTCTTGTGTCGGTCCAAGTCCTCCCCTTGGATTGATAGCTCGGAGATTGTCAGCGGCGATCAAAACCTTGCTCTCTTGTGCCGGTCCAAGCATTCCTCTGGATTGGTAGCTCGGGGAGCGTAGGTGGCGATCAAAGCAAACATTGGTGGCGATCAAAACCTGGTTCTCTTGTGCCGTTCTAAATTTTTTCTTGGATTGGTAGCTCTGAGAATGTTGGTGGTGATCAAAGCCTTGTCCTCTTGTGCCGGTCCTTTTGTGGATTGGTAGCTCGGAGGGCATTGACGACGATCAAAATATTGTCCTCTTGTGCCGGTCCTTCTGTGGATTGGTAGCTCGGAGGGCATTGACGACGATCAAAACATTGCCCTCTTGTGCCGGTCCTACTATGGATTGGTAGCTTGGAGGGCATTGTCGGAGATCAAAATTTTGCTTTCTTGCAAAAGTTAGAAATGACCCGACGGTGGCTACTCTTAGGAGATTTGGTAGTAGTGATGCTTGAAAAGAATTCTGATGATAATAAACGGATAGGCAGAAGTCTAATAATGGTTGATGGCTGAGTAGAAATTCAGTGGTGGTCAGGTGAAAGTCTAATGGTGATAGAGCAAAAGTCTGACGAGGATTAAGCGAGCGTTTGACGGTCGGGTGAAAGTTCGACGTCATGTAGAAGTACGGCGTCGGGTAGAAGCCCAACGAAAGTCTGGCGACGTGCAAAAGTCCAACGTCGGGAAGAAGTACGGCGTCAGGTAGAATCCCAATGAAAATCAGGCAACGGGCATAAGTCCGGCGTCGGGAAGAAATATGGCGTTGGGTAGAAGCCCAACGAAAGTCCGGCGACAGGCAGAAGTCCAGTGTCGGGAAGAAACTTTGGCGTCGGGTAGATGTCCGACGAGAGTCCGGCAACGGGCAGAAGTCTGACGACGGGTATAAATTTGGCGTCGGGTAGATGTCCGACGACGGTCTGGCGACAGGCAGAAGTCTAACGACAGGTAGAAACTTGGGGTCAGGTAGATGTCCGACAAGAGTCCGGCGACTGGCAGAAGTCCGACGACGGGTAGAAACTCAACATCGGGTAGAAGTCTGTAGATAGTCCGACGACGGGCATAAGTCCGGCGTCGGGAAGAAGTACGGTGTTGGGTAGAAGCCCAACGAAAGTCCGACGACGGGTAGAAGTCCAGCGTTGGGAAGAAACCTTGGCATCGGATGGAAGTCCGACGAGAGTCCGACGACGGGCAGAAGTCCGATGACGGGTAAAAACTTGGCGTCGGGTAGATGTCCGACGACGGGCAGAATTCTGATGACGTTAACCTTTATAGAAGAGGTCGAGAGAATCCACCAAGGATGTAAGACCTATCCGAGATTGTATTTCAGAGCCTTTACTCGATGACGTTAACCTATGTGGAAGAGCTCGAGAGAATCCACCAAGGATGTGTGACCTATCCGAGATTGTATGTCAGAGCCTTTGCTCAATGACGTTAACCTGTGTGGAAGAGGTCGAGAGAATCCACCAAGGATGTAAGACCTATCCGAGGTTGTATGTCAGAGCCTTTGCTCGATGACGTGAACCTATGTGGAAGAGGTCGAGAGAATCCACCAAGGATGTGTGACCTATCCGAGATTGTATGTCAGAGCACAGCTCGATGATGTTAACCTATGTGGAAGAGGTCGAGAGAATCCACCAAGGATGTGTGACCTTTCCGAGATTGTATGTCAGAGCCTTTGCTCGATGACGTTAACCTGTGTGGAAGAGGTCGAGAGAATTCACCAAGGATGTAAGACCTATCCGAGGTTGTATGTCAGAGCCTTTGCTCGATGATGTTAACCTATGTGGAAGAGGTCGAGAGAATCCACCAAGGATGTGTGACCTATCCGAGATTGTATGTCAGAGCACAGCTCGATGACGTTAACCTGTGTGGAAGAGGTCAAATCGAATCCATCTGGGATTGATTTTGCCTTGATTAGAAGGGGGGAATGCCACATGTATCCCGAATTAAGGGTGAAGAATGATCTATCTTTAGACTGTTATTGCCTTTTTGAGGTCGAGATTAAGACCCTGCCTAAGGAGTAGAAGTCCAGCTAAGGACTATATGAAGCTTGAAAATTTTTGGAAGCATCCTTGCATTTGCTGGAAGTTTCTTGAAGTATCATCTTGATATTGAAAGTATTGGAGGAATCTTTTTTATCATAATTGGAGTCAAGGTTGCCCCTCAGTCAAGGATAAGTTTCCCACAAACAGCGCCAAACTGTTGCATCCTGGAATATTCGCAACATCAGAGATATATTAAGTTTAACATCCTAGCTTTGTACGAAGATCCAGCACATAAATAGATAAATAAGTAGCGGTGTAGAGCTCATAAAAGACACCATAATTTTTACGTGGAAACCCCTAAAAAGGAGAAAAACCACGGGGCCTAGCCCAGTTTGAATGAATCCACTAGTGTTTGCAGTTGATTACAAATGAGACCCTTCCTTAGGAGGAAGGTCTTGGCTTGAAGTAGCAAATATACATCATATAGAGTGTAGTATATGGTAGGAGTTGGAAGAATCAGTGTTGATATGTTCGTTTGGGGTGGCAAAACTATAGTCGTCGATAGGACCGTAGTTGGGCGACGGTGGTCAGAAGGATCGTAGTCGGCGGGCGACGGAAGTCGAGAGGACCGTAGTCGGCGGGCGACGGAGGTCGGGAGGACCGTAGTTGGGCGACGGTTGGATGATCGTAGTCGGCGGGCAACAGAGGTTGGTGTGGGTCTCCGAAAGGATTCTACTTGTGGGGAACAGAATGTGAAGGATACGGCCACACTATCCCGTAGGACAAAATGATCGTAGACCTTCGCATTCTACACAAATAGACCAATGGGAGGGCAGATGGGATTATGCATATGATTAGCCATGGAGGATAGATGCTTTCGCCCACATACCTCGATGGATAATAATATGCATAACCCAAAAGTCACGAGATTTCCCCCACTCGATACATCAGCTCGGATGAGGTTTATTTGATGTGGGGATCGGTCTCCCACGGGCGCAAGCCCCCGTGGTTAATTACATCTTAGACCTTGGCCTAAGAAAACTCTCGATTAGGGATGATATATTATTCTCTCAAATGGATTTAGCACGTAGGTAAACTTCTAAGATCTTCCTAATCAAGGGGAAAAGATAGGCTCAACTCGGTTACTTCAACATACACGGATCACATAAGCACTCGGCCGGTCAAACTGAAGGAAACTGAAAAAAAAGAAATCACTTCATACCATATGCATGAGAGAAAGATAGAAGCGGCGTCATCCATGTGACGCGGATAGGTAGGGTTTATAGCCCAGAAGGAGGAGGAGCTTACCCACCGATGAGGCATACTACGAGACACCCAGTGTAGTAGCCTTGAATCCTAAATCTAAGGTGGGCTTAGTGTTCCATA
Source organism: Dendrobium chrysotoxum (assembly GCA_019925795.1). Lineage (NCBI taxonomy): Eukaryota > Viridiplantae > Streptophyta > Magnoliopsida > Asparagales > Orchidaceae > Dendrobium > Dendrobium chrysotoxum. The sequence goes on along the minus strand of CM034300.1, from coordinate 80,087,894 downwards.
CAACACTAAAGCCCGTGTCCTAACTAATGCAACCTGGACTTATATCCTGCCTGAAAAGGAAAGCCAGCTAAACCACCTAATCGTATAAAATCCATGCTATCCGGTCTTTATGAAAGATGGGTGGATGGCTGAGTTTTTAGAATTTGAGGTCGACATCTAGAGAGATTTCCTAAGTGACCCCGAACTTATGTATGGTACTATGCTCCTAAGACTAATGCAATTAAATCTTAATTTTAATTAGTTACTAATGCAATGCGTGCTGATTAAATACCCAAATCAGGAATGCATGAGATTTTAAAAAGGCTTATAAAAATAAATTTTTTAGAAAGACTAGGCTTCCCCAGGTTCAGAACCTCATCCTCATAGGTCGGATTATCTGAACTCTACCCTCGGGCGGGGAAGTGTCTAAACAAGGAAAGGAAGATGCATTGATATGCATGCGACCCCGGACGATTCCGGCTATTCCCTAAATCGTTATCTTTCTATGTTATTTAATTCTTAAAATTTTAACTTTAATTATGAGTAGAAGAATTTTATCCCTAAAGAGCCTAGCGAATCAGGCACATACACATGCAAGAAAGAAAACCTATGAAAATCATGCCATTTCTACTGCGCAAACAAGTAAGTAAATCATCACATCAGAAATCACAAAAGAGAGTGTCCAAAGTCCATGGCAAGTGCCATACAATATACATCCCAGAGTACAGAAAAGTAGTGGTGGCCAGGCTCCACCGACAACAACCTGGATTCTAATCCTATAGAACGACGCAAGTTTTAAAATGAGGCATTTTTAGTCTTCATCTTCAACTTCTGGTCCTCCTGTGGATCGCCTTCTCTTAGTCTCCTCATAGTGCACCGCCAGTAGGATATCCAAATGAAAAGAAATTCCCTGTGAGGGGACTTTCTTTTCCCTTTGGATCCCTAATCTTTCATAAAATGCCCCATTTTATAAACTTTCACAACTCAATACAATGAATACATTACATCTGAATTATGAAAGAAAAATCTAGACTCTCCTGCAGGGTTATCCTAAGCAATCAAAATCAATCATCCCAAGCAGTTATATATATATAAAAAGGTACTCAAACCAGCCATGCTTGGCCATGCTCCTATTTATTTGGGGGGCTAAGCAGCTAATAGCACCTGTAGCAGTTATTTATGATTTATTTATTTTAGCCCCCTTTTAGCGCTGTATGAGCATGACCACCTGCAGAAAACATCATCAGTATCAAAAATCGTCCCTAACCTATGGGTAATCTATCGCCCATCACATCATAAAGACAATTCAGTAAATAAAACCACCATCACAGAAATCAACACAGAAATCTAACACAAGAAACTAAAACAACCAGCACACGTGTCACATGCAAATCGCCACATCACAGAAACAGCAATGAAGAAAACACCGGCCTAACCTAAAGCTAGGAGTCGTGTCCTACTAAACAAATCTAGGTGTGTGTAGGCTGTGTGGTTTTAGGTGTGTCCTATGTAGGATAGTTTAGTTAAAGTTGTTTGTAATTTGATTTGTTGAAGCTTAGAGGGAAGTTTTGGTTTAAGTGTAAGTATTAATAAGTTAAGATTGATTTTAGAAATTTTATTTTAGTATTTGGTTGATTACTACCTTTGTTGCTCACCGAGGCCGTGAGGTTTATTTCACCCTCCTTGGGGCTAACTTAATAGCCTCGTAGGCCTGGGTTACCCAGTAGTAACCAATTTTGTTGAATTATTTTAGTTTGTTATAAATTAAAAGAAAAGTAAATTAAGCAATCTATTATTGGTTAAGAGAGATTTTGTTGGTTGATTATTAATGAATTAAGGCATAACAAACCTAGAAAAATGTGTCGCTAAGTTTATGTTTTGGTGTCTCTATCCTATAAGGAGCATGCACCCTAAGTCTACGTTATCTAAGACTCGGTCCTTAATTTTTGTCCTTAGGTGTCACTAATGTTATAAGGGACAAAAGGAGGTTCTTTTCTAACCCTTCAAAACATTCGTACGTATCAACGGGCTTAGGGATCTAAAAGAAATAGAAAGATCCTAGTAATATTGAAGTTACTACAAGGCCCTAAGGGTGGGAGGCGTGCACACTGATGGCTCCTAAAGGCTATCTAAGTTTTAAGGAACTCACAGCACTGGGGGCTATGACCCAGTGGTACCGCCCGTAGCACCCCCACCGGAATGAATGGGGGCGACTGATTTGTTTGTGTAGGTTCCTTCGTCTAGTGCTCCAACTACTCCATGCTCTTTGCTCTCCAAAGCATCCTCGCAAAGAACATAAAAAAAAAAGAAGGAAAACGTGTGTTAGAGCACAATTAATATTAATTATCTAAATGACAAAGCATTATTAAAACATTAACGTACCTTGTCCTTGTCGGGCTTGTATACCGGTTGAGCCACTTTGTATATCGCATAGGTCATTTACCATTTGGGTTTTCCTCGTTTTCGAAAGCATTCAATCTCAAAACATGGAAGAAACGACGGAAGGACCGAAAGCAAAGAAAGAGACGACTAAATGCAATGAGAAGAAAAGAATGGAAACCATAAATGAAAGGAATGTAGGCATTGTTATTGTTAGACACACTTCTTTGAAGCCAAGTGTGCCGCTAAAACAGCCTTCTCTCCAATTCAATACAATATGAATAGGAAAGAGGGTGTTTTCAATACCCTTTATTGTCCCCACGTACCAAATAAAGCACTTGACACATTTGACTTAACTACCCACAATACACTCCTACATAAAGCCTAAAGCATCAAAGGGGGATGAGTCCCCAAATCTAAACTCAAAATAAAGATTCTAAAATCCGACTCTAAAAACGAATACAAACAAGAAGGAAGACAAACCTCTTCATTAAAAAAAAGATCGTTCGTTCTAAAAGAAGAAAGGGATCTTTCAATCCAAAACCAATCATAAAGCTCCAAATCCCAAAATTATCTCATGAAACTCCCAAATGAGATAACATGCGAAACCCCTCATCGAAAATAAAGCAAGAAAAACATAAATAATAATAATGATAAAAAAAAAAAAAGACTCTTTCCAACAAAAGTAATCAAGTGCTTTGTTTACTTAGTGTGGGGTAAATCCATGAAAATCTTCTAACAAGAAGGCTTCATGAGACTCTCTAACACAATTACCGACACTTCTCTTTCACAAAATCCTAACAAGTAGAGAAAAAAGAAAATTCAAGAAAGCATAACGGGACCTCAGAATCCACCAATGCCTTATAGCTAAATATGCCCCCAATAACATATGTAATATCACTTGATTCTATACAAAACTTCACATTCAAAGCACATGCAAACCCCCCAAACACTCATGTGTTTCTCCAAATAATTCATAGAACTTTCAACATAAAATAAACAACTTTGCATTTTGAGCCATATGCTCTCCAAATTGAAACATGAAGCATTTATGGAAGCTTTTCAACATGAGCCAAAATACCCAAATAACCATTCTATACATAATCTATGAATGTTCAGGATTCAACCTCAGAGACAAAAATATAAAGAAATCACATATAACAACATCATCATATGAATTCGAGAGAAGAGAGAAAACCTAATGCAAATCATCTCCCTTTCCAAAACAACCGCACAACACAAGCTAATGCAAGACACTTCCTCCAGCACATGCAACATCAAGTTATTAAAGAAATATAAGAAAATATGCTCTTGAAGTTTATAGATAAAGTTTTGAATGTATACCAAATCACCTTCTCACATTCCCACCAAAGTTATCTTGATGAAACCATCCACATCCAAGAAGAAAAGAAATCGCGTTTCTTAAGCCAAGTAACAAATATATATATATATATATATATATATATATATATATATATATATATATATATATATATATATCACAAGCTTGAGACTCATCACTTTAATCAACATGCAATCCTTGGGAAGAGGTTTTTGATACTAGTTCATTTTTTTTTAGAAAAATAATAGTAGGTTGGTGTGCAAAATAGACACTCATCTCAATCATTATGTTGACTCATGGTACATTAACAACAATAACCTATTTGATCATATTAGGGGCAATGACCAACAAAATCTGAGAATACCACCTCCCCAAACGCTTAAGATACATTCCCCCCCCCCCCAAATCAGCGAATATAGGAAATTGAAAGCTGAGAAATGGTAAAACTTAACAATCATAGGGAATACCCATCAATATTGAGCTCCATAGAACAGAAGAAGCCACGACAACCCACATAAATTGCAACAAGTTGTATCAAGCGAGATGCATCAACCTTCATATTCATAACATAAATCTATAAAACATAATCTCATCTCTCTGTAAAGGGCTTTGCATTCATCATTGATTCAAACAACAATCTTTCCCAAAGAGAAAATATTGGAGAGAAGACAAAGGGAATCAAAAGGAAGAAAAAAAATAAATAAATAAATCATCAATTGTCGTTGCACCCTCTCAGAACCATACAAGATTTCTTTTCTCATCATTCACCACACTTGTAATCTAATACCTACTACACTTTGCTTCACAATGCATCCACTCATCGCATCATAAACAAAATTTTGCTTAATGGAAATCTTACCTCCCCCAACTATGATTGACAAGATAAATCAATTAGAGAAGTATTTCACCATCATATTTGATACGCTCGCATGTATGTTTTTACCTCCCAGCAAAAGATCTAGAGAGCAACTTTACACATTTGATAATTTCAAATACCCAATACAAACGAATCGCTTAAACAAAATGGTCCAATATTCATCCCCCTTTTTTTTTATATTGACATGATTTCCATATCGATTCGAGATGTGGAAAAGCATATGTGCATGAAGTAAAATGAGAGTATGCACGAAATTCATTCTACACTCATCACAGCAAAATTCATTTGAAAAGGGATGTAAACTCTTAGAAGGATGCGACATTCTCAATCAAGTTTTACACGACACATCTAGAGAAGGAATACCCTCAAAGTCTATGTAATGAGTAAATAACGATGATGCGATCATAAAAAAAAAAAATCCACGAAGTCTTCATATCAAATAAATATCAACAGTGTGATAGCAAACTGCCTTAAACCAATACATCTGCACTTTTTCTTAAATAAGTCTAAAAGATAATTTCACTCCAACATTTCTTCAATAAATTCCACTTGGAACATACCTACAGGAGTTTTGATTCAACCATTCTTTTTTTTTATAAGGAATTTGTCTCAAGAGAAGTAACAACCAATTTCAATGATATGAAAATTTATCTTCTGACAAATATACTTCCCGCATGTCATTTAGAATTCAACCGATACTTGGAGTAAAACAATCTAGGCACCCTTTAAATGGGGGATTCGTTTACTCATCCTTAATGCTCTTAATAATAATAATAATAAGTTTTCCAAATAACAAGGCATTTGACCATAAAGAGCAAAACTCAACCAGAAATTCAATAGCAGGTCTTATTCTCAATCATGATTTGCACCTCTTAAGGAAAATTAGCATCCCTTTGACTCTTTTATTGATGCTCACGAATCTACTTTATTTTATCAATCCCACATTTAAACTTATTAACAAGAGAAATATCATTTGCAAAAGGAACCTAACAGGGTACGAGTTAAAGCTGATAAGCACTATGCCAACACCAAGTTCATGTAGAGAATTACAAAGCAACTCGCAAAGAAAAAAGAAAAAAAAAAAATCAGTTTTCCCACCAATTAAACTCAAACCCAAATGGTAAGGAAACTAACACATGCATATACATACACATAAGAAGGGTAGTTTGATAACCAAGTTCACAAGAAAAGGAATAATCTGATAATGAAATCCATCAGATAGGACAGGCACACCCATTCTTTCCATTGAAGGAGAATATAGAAGAAGGGAAGAAAAGTAGGAAGGGGTAGAAGAGGAGAATGAGGGAAAGGAAGTAGAGGAAGAAGGGAGAAGAGATGACAAGGAGTATACCTGCCCGAAGGAGGAGAGAAGGTGTCGGGTTTGGTCCTGGAGGCGGGCGAATCCGGCGTCGGGTCCGGCTAGAGACCGTCAGAGGCTGGATCGGTTCCGCCTAGAGCTCCCGAATAGGGAGAGCAAGAGACGAGCGGAGGAAGAACGAAGTTCCGCTCCCAGCTTGCGAACGCAGAGAGAGAGGCGAAAGGGGACTGCGGTCCGTCTGGCTTCTCTTTGGCTCGGTCGGACAAGAGAAAACGGGAAAACCGAGAGAGGTAGGGGCGGAACTCCAGGAAAAGTCGAGAGAGATCGGAGAGGGAGGGCCTTGCGAAGCAGAGAGGCCAGAGCGGGAGATTCGTTCCTTTTTTTTTTCAACCCTTCTCCACTTGGGGTTCTGCGAATGACCAGGAGACCGCCTAGGGTTATTCGAACAGAGAGCCAAAGCCAGCGGGAGTTCCGTGCCTCGAGAGGGCCTCATCTGAGATTTTTGCAGTTCCGAAGCATTGAAACAGCCCCGTCCCGCCTGAACCTCCGTCGAAGGTATCCAGATATATGCTGAAATGAGAGGTCACGCGTCTGATCGCTGGGGCAGCGGCAGACTTCGTACCTCAGGGAGATCGGAATCGTCGAATCCGTTTCCTGATCTGGGAAATGAATTCAAAACATTTAGAAAGTCAAATAGATCTTAAGAGGACTAAAGATGATTAAACCAGCTCAAGTGGGGCTAAGACTAGGCCAGGTTTGGCTCGACCAAAGTCAATTCGAGTCTAATTTGATTCCAATAATTAAATTATATGAAATTAAGTCCAAGATTGACATCAATTCAAGCTAATTTGGGCTCGGTGAGGCTAAGGTAAATCGATCGAGGCTAATTAAATTGGGTCGAGTACAATTCGACTCAATTCGAGTCGATTCGAGCTCAAGATAGAGTCGACAGAGTCCAACTAAGTCGCTCGAAGACGCTCGAGGGCACATCGAACTAAAATGAGGTCAACAAACGGACCCCCAACAGGTACGGCGAACGACAGGTGAACCGCACGTGTTGGCGTTGACCTCCCTATCTCTAGGAAGATGCATCCTACAACCCCCTAACGAGACTCATTAAGGAGATGCAAATCCTACCGTCAACTAAGGAGGCTCAAGAAGCATCCAATCACGCAATAATCATGCAAGAAATGCACCACCATGTGATGATCACACAATTTCACAATGCTCATATAACTATGCAATCAATCGCATACCCATGTGATCATGCAATCGTATAACAATAACCTAGTCACATCTCAATCATGCAAATCACACAGTAACCACACGACTAGATGATAAATGCATAGTGGACGTCTAATCATACCGAATCAGATAGCAATCACACGACCATACAACAAGCATCTACTCGCATAATAATTACACAATAATGAACCTATCGTCTAATCATGCAATAACCACATGATCATGCAGCAAACCTAAGCATGCTATAATCATTCAGTCATGCAGTGAACAACCCAACATGTGATAGTCATAACCACACAATCAAGCAATGATCACATGCGCATTTAGCCAATCACCCAGTTATGCAATGAGCACACAATCATGCAAATATGGTGGGACAAAAAGAAGAGAGAAACACACCATTCCCCTGACCAACTCGAAACTGAGAAAGAGTCAAGGAAAGAATCTCAATTATCTGCCAAACAAAGCGAAAACAACCGAATAGGAGATGGAGAAAGAGGTCTCGTGCTCACATAAGCAACTCAAAGCAATAACATAACACACTAAAAGAGACTCGGTGATCACCCACAACATAAGTCTGAAAGTGGGGGAGAGAATGTTCAATGATCACCCGACTATAAGCCTGGCGGCGATACGAAAGGGGTAAAGAAAGCACCTTCACCCGGCCAAAGGCCACGAAATAGTGAAGTCCCTACCCGGCCATAGATCTGTCGGTAGGATAAAGCGAAAACTTAGTAATCACCCGACCATAGGTCTGTCGATGATACAAAGAGTAAAAGGAAAAGCACCTTCACCCGGCCAAAGGCCACGAAACAGCGAAGTCCCTACCCGGCCATAGGTCTGTCGGTAGGATAAAGCGAAAGACTCAACAATCACCCGACCATAGGTCTGACGGTGAAGAGGAAGAGAAACACCCTCACTCGGCCATAGGCCACGAAATAGTGAGGTCCCTACCCGGCCATAGATCTGTCGGTAGGATAAAGCGAAAACTTAGTAATCACCCGACCATAGGTCTGTCGATGATACAAAGAGTAAAAGGAAAAGCACCTTCACCCGGCCAAAGGCCACGAAACAGCGAAGTCCCTACCCGGCCATAGGTCTGTCGGTAGGATAAAGCGAAAGACTCAACAATCACCCGACCATAGGTCTGACGGTGGTACGAAGGGTAGAAGGGAAAGCACCTTCGCTCGGCTAAAGGCCACGAAACAGCGAAGTCCCCACCCGACCATAGGTCTGTCGGTAGGATAAAGCGAAAGACTCAACAACCCCCTAACAGAAAAAAAAGAAAACAGGGGGAATGAAGAGGTGGTGAAGTATGCCTCCCAGGGACTCTGTCGGGCAACCAACCAGAAAGCCCGATGTCCACCCGGCCATAGGTCTGTCAGTGGGACAAAACGGGAAGCTCAACATCTATCCGGCCATAGGTCTGTCGATAGGATGAAGAGGAAAGGATCCACCTCTGCTCGGCCATAGGCCCGACAGCAAAGTCTCTACCCGACCATAGGTCTGTCGGTAAAACAAAGGGAAACTCGACAATCACCCGGCCATAGGTCTGTCGGTGAAGCGAAGGAAAGAAAGCATCTCTACTCGGCCAGAGGCCCCGAAACAGTAGAGTTCCTACCCGACCATAGGTCCGTCGGTAGGATAAAGTAGAAAGCAGGACAATCACCCGACCATAGGTCTGTCGGTGATACGAAAGAAAGAAAGCACCTCTGCTCGGCCATAGGCCCCGAAACAGCAGAGTTCCTATCCGACCATAGGTCTGTCAGTAGGATAAAGCGGAAAGCCAATGATCACCCAAGCATACATCTGAGGTGATTAGAAGAGGAAGGCAAAAGTAGAGAAATGAACCTACTGCTCACAGGAATATATGAAAAATGTACCATATGGGTCTGTCCGTAGACGAGCGCCATCGCAAAGATAATATGCACATGTTTGTGCAAACTCGAAGAGGGGTCGTCATGTTTTTCAATAAAAGAAAGAACATGACTGCTCAACTTCTAAAGATCTGGGGAAATAAACCAAACCAGAGAGAGTAGATGAGAGAAATCTCAAGTGGCAAACTATCTAGGACACCCCAGGCTTATATTTAGTTACCACATGGTAGAGGACAAATCGTCGTAGCCACGAGTATCCAAACATAAGTGGGGTTCCTTAGGCAAAATCGAACCCTTAAATAATAAGAAGTATCTCACTGATGTGTATTTCTCTTAAAAAAAGAAGAAATATACAGGCAGTAGAGCAGAAAAAGTGGTCTTATACTAAGGGGAGGACAACTGAAATGGCGAGGGGACACACTCACCATCAAGAATAATAACTCTATCAAGGATCAACACTTACTAAAGAATCACAGTAGTAGCACCTATACTAACTGATAGAACCCCGTGAGGGGTGCAAGCAACACCCACACATCCTAAGAGTCGCTCCTGCAGTTAAGAGCAAGATCTTAGGAGAAAATGTGCTGCTAAAAGAAGGGGTTGACTTTCTGCTAGAAAATCAAAATCCATTAAACAACGATGCTAACACATTGAGCAGGATGTACCACACCATTTGTAGGGAAAATAACATTCCCATAAGAAGGGAGACCATCCTATATGATGAATGTGGAATCATTTCCTAAGCAATCATAAAGGTGCTTTAAAGGAGGAAAACGAAAGGAGAAAGAGCTGGAGGGACTTGGGCTCTTGGAGCGTAGAACCGGGTTCCTCCTGTGACAAGGGCAACCGATTCTACTCAACTAAGAGCTCCCCTCTCTTTTAACATCATATTTTACATATTTTCATACTATGTTCACAATTAAAGATTAAATATACTTCATACTGTCGAAAATAACGCACGGCAGAGAGAATGTTTACCATATCCATGAGTTACCCCTAGTATGAAATATCCTCTAATAACTGGAACACAAAGAGAGGGAGATGTGGTTGGCTTTGATAACCCAGGCCATATTCGCCACATGAATATAACTGGGGAGAGAGAAATTACACACAGGGTCTTAAAGGAGTAGCGTATTAGCTTTGATAACCCAGTCCACATTCAACTCATGTGAATGATCTGGGGAGCATAGCTATCACAGTAAGATTTGTAGGAGAGGAGAATTTACGTCGTGATGGTGGGTCAACATCATCATATCTGACAAACACATGCTATACATGGACCCAGTACCGTATCTCATGAGGGATCTGCATTATTAGTTTTGATAACCCAGACCACACTTGCGAATAACAAGTGAAACTGGGAAAAAGTAACCCTTGGAAGGGCCAAAAGGAGGTCTCACACCACAACATCGAGGGTATTGGTGGGCATGAACGCAAGCACAAACATCCCTACAGCGTATTTATGTACAACTTTTAACGATACCCTCGTACTTTGCATGACGAACATCACGTGGTAGAGGACAAATCGTCGTGGCCACGGACTGCCGAAAAGTAGAGGAGATCCTTTCAAGCTATATCTATACAGAGGGATATTTACAGGTGGCGGAGGGGTGCCCCCTTGCGATGTGCAAACTTAAGTGTAGTACTTTCTCAAGTACTGGCCGTTGATGACAGGCATGGGGTGAACACCATTCGCATCAACTAACAGGTAAGAGCCACCTTCATATACTTGCTCTACAGCGAAGGGCCCTTCCCAAATGGGCTCAAACTTACCACCTCGACGACGATGCGAGATGATAGGCCTACGCAAGACAAGAACTAAATCACCGACCCGGAAAGCACGAGGTCGAACGAGGCGATCATGTGCCTGGGCCATACGGGCTTGATATAACTTAAGGTTCTGATGAGCTTGTAGACGGAGCTCTTCTAAACCGTCAAGTTCTTCCAACCGTAGTCGGGCATTATCCTCGTGAGAGAGATTATGGTTGACTGCTACGCGCAGTGAAGGGAGCTCAACCTCGAGTGGGAGGACAGCTTCAACCCCAAAAGTCAAAGCATATGGGGTGGATTGAGTAGGAGTGCGGTACGTAGTCCTATAGGCCCACAATGCTTCAGGCAATTTGTCGTGCCACTCTCTTTTATTTGCCGCAAGTATTTTTCTTATCAACTGGACCAAAGTTTTATTGAATGCTTCAGCTAAACCATTGGCCCTAGGATAATAAATCGAAGAATAACGCCAGTTGATGTTATGGCGGCGGGCAAATCTAGTAATTTTGGTGCTTCTAAATGACGGGCCGTTATCCGAGATTATACGGCGCGGAACACCAAAACGGTAGACAACATGATCGCGGAAGAAGCGTATCACATCCTCTGATTTAACTTCCTTAAGCGGGATGGCTTCTGCCCACTTAGAGAAGTAATCAGTGGCAGCTAGAATAAATCTATGACCCCTAGAGGAAGGAGGGTCAATAGGGCCCACTACATCCGTACCCCAGCTCTCAAAAGGCCAAGAAGACACAGTGGGGTGCAACGGATTAGGGGGTTGGTGAATAACAGTGCTATGGATCTGGCACTGATGGCACCTCTTAGCGTGCTCCATACAATCACGAATCATAGTTGGCCAGTAATAACCGAGGCGTTTAATTCTGACCTTCATCTTAGGTCCGGACTGATGGGCACCACAAAGTCCCTCGTGTATCTCGCCCATGACCTTACGAGCCTCCTCATTATTGAGGCAACGTAACCACATTTGGTCAAACGAGCGTCGATACAACGTTTCATTAACGTAGGAGAATGATAAAGCTCTCTTTCTAATTTGGGTGGCAAGAGAACGATCATCCGGGAGTCTGCCATGCTTCAAATATTCCACGAAAGGGATTCTCCAATCTAACTCTTCCTCAACAGCAAATACTGTAAGGGTCTGATCAGGAGAAGGGGATAAGTCTGCAGGGCATAAGGCCTGACGATACTGGACAATGATAGACACCGGATTTCCAGTTGGGTCAGCCAACTCCTTAGCAAGTTTAGCTAGTGCATCCGCTCTACCATTCTCAGATCGAGGGACTCTAATTAAAGTTACCTCAGGGATTAAGCATAAAAGTTCCATTGCCCTATTGTGATAAGGCAAGAGTTCAGGTTTGAGAACTTTAAAGATTCCAGCCACTTGATTAATAATTAGTTGGGAATCACCAAAGATCTTTACCCGCACAATATTCATCTGAATGGCCAACTCCAGTCCCAAAATCAAAGCTTCGTACTCAGCTTCATTGTTAGTACGAGGTTCTGAAAGACTGTAAGAGAAACGAAGGGTGTGACCTTCAGGAGACACAAAGACTAACCCCAAACCTACCCTAACCACGGGAGTCTCGTAAGGACGCAGTGATTTGATAGAAGATGCTCCATCAAAATAAAACTCCCAAGTGGGGGACTCCTGTTCTTCCACACTCATGACTAGTTCATCAGGTAAATCATCATTAAGTGGAGAATCTGCAGGAATCGGGTGGGCAGCCAGAAAGTCAGCTAGAGCCTGTCCTTTGACGGCCCGCTGAGGGACGAAGGTAATGTCAAACTGCAGTAAGATCATAGACCATCGTGCGAGACGACCTGACAAAGTCGGACGGGTCATCAAATACTGCAAAGGGTTGACTCTAGAAATTAGACTGATCTTGTGTGAGAGCATGTAGTGTCTAAGCTTCTGCACGGCAAAAATCAAAGCCAAACATTGCTTTTCCATTGCCGGATATTTTAGCTCTGCAGGAATCAAACGCCTGCTAAGGTAGTATAAGGCGTTTTCTTTACCTTCTTCATTTTCTTGAGCTAAGAGTGCACCAAGTGACTCATCCAAGGCCGTAGTGTAAAGAATCAACGGTCTACCAGGGATGGGTGCAGCTAACACAGGGGGACTCGTCAAGTAGCGCTTTATGCTCTCAAAGGCCTCCTGACACTTCCTATCCCAATGAAAGCGGGCGTCCTTCTTTGCTAGAGTAGCAAACGGGTGACATCTGCCGGCAAGATTGGAGATAAATCTCCGTAAGAAAGCAAGCTTACCCTGAAAGGATCTCAACTGGGTAAGGCTCTTGGGGGGTTTCAAGTCTACTATGGCCTTGATCATGGAGGGATCAATCTCAATGCCACGATAGCGAACGATGAAACCAAGAAACTTCCCCGCATTAACACCAAATGCGCATTTTAGGGGATTCATCTTCAAACTATGCTTGCGCAGGCGCTCAAAAACGATTCGTAAATCTCGAAGGTGATCGCTATGGACCTTGCTTTTGACTACCAGATCATCAACATAACACTCTACTTGCTCATGGATCAGCTCATCAAAAATGACGGTCATAGCACGCTGATAGGTGGCCCCGGCATTCTTGAGGCCAAAGGGCATCACCTTGTAGCAGAACACACCGATAGGGGTGCGAAAAGCAGTGAATCTCTCATCTTCAGGGGCCATCTTTATCTGATTGTAACCAGATGAACCATCCATGAAGGAGAAAATGCTATGGGATGAAGCAATGTCAACCATCAACTCGGGAATGGGGAGAGGAAAATCATCTTTGGGACATGCCTTATTCAAATCACGGAAGTCTATACAGACACGGATCTGACCACTCTTCTTCCGGACTGGAACAACATTGGCAAGCCAAGTGGGATACTTCTCTTCCCGAATAAAATCAGCTTCTATAAGCTTCTTAGTCTCAGCGATCACCTGTTGTTCAATCTCTAACCTCATTCGACGAGGTGACTGTTTAACAGGGACTGCATCAGACTTAATGGCCAACTTATGGACTGCTACTTCTGGATCTAAACCAGGCATCTCAGTATAGTTCCAGGCAAAGCAATCCCTAAACTCGGATATGAGTTCAATATACTCTTGGGCCTCTGAATCGGATAACAAAGCACTATGAAAGATGGGTCGAGGATCCGATTCAGTACCCAAATTGATCTCCTTTAGTTCGTCCATGGCAGAAGTAACGCCATCTTCAAACTCTCGTGGAGCATCAAGGATCCTGTCCTCCGCCTCATCCGGGTCTTCATCATCAGAGATGGAAACAACCGGGTAAGAATGGGAGATGACACGGATGTTGGCCGAGGGAAACTGACCTTTCTCAAAATAGCCTAGACCCTGCTGAGTTTGAGGGAGATCAGTTCGCCAAATACGGGCTTGCTGTAGAGCTTGCCCCTCAGACCAGGTTGAAGGGACAAGACCCCGTTCAGCATAACTATCCACGAAAGGGGAAAAGTATCGGGGGACCAGCAAGACTTCACCGCTCGTAGTGGACTCTACAGGACCCTGTATGTCAGTGGTCTGTGGGGTACCTACACTATGGAACAATGACGCATGCCAACCAGGCTGTGGTGGCACATAAAGAGTGTGCAACTCTTGTACAGAGCGACTGTCAGAGTGTAGTGCGCCACAAGCACTAGTGGAAGGTGTCAGGGAGGATTGAAGAGGAGATTCCTCGACTCTCATCCCATACATCTGACGAGAAAGGGATTGTCGGCTAGTAGTCTGACGTCCGACATCTACGTCGTCATCTGAGCTACTATCAACGACTAAACCGCCTTTAGGTATCAGATACCTACGGAACGTAGGATATGCGCTATAATCAGCAACACTAAAGGCAGGCGAGGGAGCTGAATGACGAGGAGCTTCAACCATCTCATCATCAGAATCGGACTCAACAGTCAAAGAGGAAGTATAAAGGTGTGAGGGAGGGGGAACTCGAGTGTCAAAGTTCCTCGAGGGGCGAGCTGACTCTCTACCTCGACCCCTACCCCGCCATCCCCTACCTATACTAGGGGGAACGTCGTGCCCGACTGCAAACTGAAAGGAAGATCCAGCAGGATTTGCAGTGGAAAGATTTGCCTCAATACAAACCTGTGAAGGACCCTGTACTAGTGGCCGTATAGGACCCTGTGCAAGTGACTGCGTAGGACCCTGTATAACACTGGCAGGTATCACTGGTGGCTGGGCAACGGGAGGTCTATGAGCCTTGCGAGGCATGTAATGCTCGGCATCATCATAAATTGAGACCTCATGCACGGAAAAAGGTTGGGTATCTCCAGGAATGGAGAACTCTACATCATTCCTCATATACTTCATGCACTGGTGTAAGGTAGAGGGCACCATTCCATGTTCATGAATCCAAGGCCTTCCTAAGAGAGCCTTGTATGAGGTATCCGCTTCAATAACATGAAACTTAGCCTCAGTTAGAAGATCTCCAAACTTTAGAGGCAGGGTAATGGCCCCTAGAGCACGTTGTCCCTGATCATTGAAACCTTTTAACATAATCTTGTCTGAGGTCAATTTCAAATGACCAAGGGAAAGGCTCTTTAAGGTTTCATAATTAAGGATATTGACTGAAGCACCTTGGTCAATGAGGACCCTCTTCAACTCATAACCATTTACTTCAGCGGTGACATACAAGGGACGGTTGTGCTCAGAAGTCCCTAAGAGAAAATCCTGATCTGAAAAGGTAATGCATGGCATCTCTCTCAAATAGCATGCATCCTTAACAGACTCAGTGGCAAAGAAGGCTTGATAAGATTCTGGCTCAAGTAAAGCTTTCACCAAGGTCTCTCTCAAGTCAGAAGACATCATAAGTGCATCGTAAACACTAAGAAGAGATGGAATTTTTCTCAAATGTGCCAACACATTGTAATCAACATCCAACTGAGGGCCTTTTCCCTTCTCCTTCGCCGGTGCTTGAGGAGGGGGGATAGGATCATCCTGTTGGGTAATGATGTTTCTATCTTTTTCTTTGCTATTTTTAGCCATTTTTGGTGGAAGGACTTTCCCTGAACGCAACTGGATCTCCTGCACTGAGTCAAGCTCAACCGGAGACTCATTTGGTTCAGAGACCATGGCTTGTGTTGGCTCTACAAAAAGAGATTGGAGTGTGTTCTCGGACTCATCTCCAGAATCCATGTAACAACCTCCTTCAGGAATGGTGAACACAGGTTCTTCGCACTCAAATTCTTCTCCATATGAAGGATCATTATCATCACCAGAAATAACTAAAGCACGAAAAGAACGAGTGCCAGAAAAAGTAGAACCAGAAGGAAAAGACCAGAAGTAGCCAGAATCATCCTCTTCCATTAATTCATCATCAATAGAAGGGAGAACGAAATCCTTCAGCGTAAGTGCTGGAAGAGACCCCGTCTTCCCCTCAGAGGTTACAACAAATTTTTCTCTTTCATACATCTTTATAGTACAAGAAGTAGGAGAAATGTGCTCAGTAGGCACTACACCAGAAGGAGAAGAGAAAGAAACTGGCGGAGTAACTGGGCTGGCAACTGTCGACTTGGCCTGTGGGGGCCTCCTCTCAACTGCCTCTGAACTCTGAACTGCTCGTCTGATCATATCCCTTGTCTTGCGAGAGAGTGCAAGCTGCCACTCCTCCCCAGAACTAAGGGGTACTCTACTACCACTGCTCTGCCCACCACACTGACTGTCACACCGCCTGGTGTCTGTAACCATCTGAACTATCTGAGCAACCTTGCCTTGAGGCTGTACTAAATCGCTGTCTTGCAAGTGAATCTCTCCACTAGCCATAAGACCTTCTACTCTGTCTTTGAACACATAGCAATCCTCAAGGACATGCCCAACATGTCGGTGGAAGGGACAATACAACGGGTGCTCTGTCTGACCCTCTTCTCCTGGCTTCTTATTGAATGGAAATGTTATGATATTTTTCTTAACAAGGAATTTAAAGATTTTTCGTACACTCTCCCTCTTAAAGGGGTATTCCTTGTTAAGCTTCTCCTGTAGGTACTGCTGACTTTCTGGAGTCCTGTGGGGAGGTCTAAACTGCTGAGTTTGAGGTCGTGGCTGAAACTGTACAGGAGGCTGTGCCGGTGGTGGCACCTGTGGTCTAGGTTGAAACTGTGGTCGTGGAGGAGGTGCTGGTGGACGATGCGGCACTGAACTGACCATGGGCCTCTTGCCCCTATCCTGAGACTCGTAGGTACTATGCACTTCCACCTTCCTAGGAGGTGGTGCCCCTGAAAACTCCTGACGCTGAGGTCTACGCAGGGGTTGACTCTCAACCTTAGGAGGGACTGCAGCGGGTATGCTGTCCTGCAAACTAGTGACCTTGGTTAACAACTTCTGAAAGGTTCGAATGCTAAAACCCTTCAGGTATGGAGCGATAGGACCATCTATGTTCTTCAATAGAATCTCAACTGCATGCTGCTCCTGCAACTGAGGCTCGCACTGGAGACTAAGGTTCCTCCACCTAACAATGTAGTTAGGTAGAGTCTCATGGGGACGCTGTCTGGCCACTACCAGCTCACCAACTGTCACTCTGTGCTCAGTACTAATGAACCTCTGAATGAACAACTGTTCCAACTCAGCAAATGTATGCACTGAATCATTGGGGAGATCAGCATACCACTCAAATGCCACTCCCACCAAACTACTAACAAACAATCTCAGCATCAATGCGTCATTCCCTCCAATGTTGCAGCATATGGCCCGGTACTGAGCCACATGCTGTCTTGGGTTCCCTAACCCATCAAACACCCGAAAACGAGGAGGGACAAAACCTGCGGGGTATGGCTCCCGCTCATACTCTATAGGGTACGGACGACCTCTACTGACTAAATCCCCAGACTTCTTAGAAGAGATAGCTTGCTCAACTTTCTGTGCAATCATGTCCTGGATCTGTCCTGGTGACAACTGAACGGACTGACTCTGAACTGGCACACTGAACTGTACTGCTGGGGGTGGTACTGGGGCTGTCCTCTGAACTCTGTCCACTCTCACAGGCTCCGGTGCTACCGCCTGTGGTACTGCTGGCTCGTCCCTGGATGTAGTAGGAGTACCTACATCCATGACTTGGGGTGCAGCCCCCAACGCTGTCAACTGGGCGGTCATCGCCGCCATAACCCTAGCCATCTCCGCCATCTGGGTCTGTAGCTGCAAAACTGTGGCATCCGTATCTACTGACCGGGGAGGTCCACCTTGTGCTGAGGTGGAAGGTACATCTGCTTCCCCCTGCTCCTCTACTCCATCATACTGCTCTATATGCTCATCCGAAACACCTCGTCTCGTGACAACACAAACTCTGTGGACGGGGATGTCCTCTTCTGACTCTTCTCCGAGCAAATCCTCACCGGAGAAGGCCTGACAAAGGGCATCGATGTATGGATCCATAGGAGAAGTGATCCTATGGGGGCTAAGAACAGAAACTGGCTCCGCTCGAGCTGGGGTACTACTCAAAGAGACATCCTCCTGAACATCTGCCACCTCCTCACAAGCCACTGGAACTGCTGTTGATCCTGAAGGAAATGTATCAACACGCTGAATAGTCCCAACCGTCTGCTCTGTCTCGACAGGTGGGTCCACCTGTCGACGCCTCCAAACCCATCTACTGCTACGGGACCCAGTAGGGACATCCAACTGCGCGGGTGGAACAACAACTACTGAACCAAGCTGGGGCTGAGCAACATCTCGTCCCGGGCGGCGTCCATGCCGACGTGGGCGTCGTCCGACTGTAGGGGTGTCAGTCTGGGGTCTAACTGTGGTGACTGCTCTAATCTGCTGCTGATGTGGCGGCTGTCCTCTCCGCCACTGATACCTCTGTCTAACTGACTGCCTCTGTAACTGAGCATGCACCTGAGAGATCTGGTGGAGTAACCTCTCCTCACTAATACGACCCCTACCACGTGCTGAACGGACAATGCTTCGGATCCTCCGAGTGAGGGCCCTAGCAACACTGTCCTTGGGGACTCTAGCACGTGGGAGGGTAGCAGTAACAGGAGGGGCCGCCGCAATGCGGACGACGTCCTCCTCATCACCACTATGTACTAATGGAGAGAAGCGTCCTCCCTGGACTGCGTCGATCTCAGGTGCAACTACTACCTCGTGGACTGGGGGAACTACGGGTCGACGTGGCTCTCGCTGTAAGGGGACCACTCGCTGCTGGGCTGGCTCCTGCTGAGCCACAGAAACTGCCATCTGCTGGGCTGCTGCATCCTGTGCTGCCAAACCCAACCTCCTGTTCCTATTTCTTCGGGCCCTTCTCCCAAGGCCAGAAGCGGAGGACGACGCTATGTCGGAACCAACTGACTGGACAACTGGAGGGGCAGGAACTGCAGGAAGAGTCGTCGGGGTCTGCTGGGCAGTCTCAGGGTAAGAAAGCCTAGCGAAAACTGAAACCCGACGGGTAGGAGGTGGAGGGAGCTCGGCCTGAGCACCCCTCTTCCTCGAGGAGGAAGGAGGAGGGGAGGCTCGAGCACGAGTAGCCTCTACCGGGGCAGCAGGTAGGGGAAGTACTGGCTGCCGGCGCTGAGGGGCCAGAGCTGTCTGAACAACAGGTGCTGTAGGCGCTGGCCGCCTAACAACTGGACGAACGGGCTGAACAGGAAGTGGCCTAGGCACTGGCTGCCTAGCCACGGGGCGCACTGGCTGCGCACGAACAACAGCGGGACGAACAGGTGCCCGGGCTGGCTGCCGGGCAACTGGACGTCCAAAAGGACGCATGGCTGCACGCCCTCTCCTCTGTGGGGGAGAGAAGGCTGCAGCCTCAGAAGGGGTCGGCCCGCCAAGAGTGACGTACGCCGAGTCAGTGAAGGATCCAAAGGTGATCCCTCCTGCAGGCAGGCTCGAGAGCAGGGACTCAGGAAGTGTCACCCGCGAGTCAGAGCCGAAACAAAAGGTAACAGAAGGACCAGGAAACGCCATCGTACTGTCTGCCAACACAAACTGAAACAATTAGCATCAGACGATTCGATAGGGAAGAAAGAGAGGAAGAAAGGGTGGAACAGCCAAACAGGCCAGAAAGGAAGGAACCTAACTAAGGAGCACCAAATCCTGAGTACACGCAAGAGAGAATAATATATAATCCAAAGATGGAGAGAGAGACTTGTCCCACCGTGGTCGCCAGAAATCTGTGGGTCTCCGAAAGGATTCTACTTGTGGGGAACAGAATGTGAAGGATACGGCCACACTATCCCGTAGGACAAAATGATCGTAGACCTTCGCATTCTACACAAATAGACCAATGGGAGGGCAGATGGGATTATGCATATGATTAGCCATGGAGGATAGATGCTTTCGCCCACATACCTCGATGGATAATAATATGCATAACCCAAAAGTCACGAGATTTCCCCCACTCGATACATCAGCTCGGATGGGGTTTATTTGATGTGGGGATCGGTCTCCCACGGGCGCAAGCCCCCGTGGTTAATTACATCTTAGACCTTGGCCTAAGAAAACTCTCGATTAGGGATGATATATTATTCTCTCAAATGGATTTAGCACGTAGGTAAACTTCTAAGATCTTCCTAATCAAGGGGAAAAGATAGGCTCAACTCGGTTACTTCAACATACACGGATCACATAAGCACTCGGCCGGTCAAACTGAAGGAAACTGAAAAAAAAGAAATCACTTCATACCATATGCATGAGAGAAAGATAGAAGCGGCGTCATCCATGTGACGCGGATAGGTAGGGTTTATAGCCCAGAAGGAGGAGGAGCTTACCCACCGATGAGGCATACTACGAGACACCCAGTGTAGTAGCCTTGAATCCTAAATCTAAGGTGGGCTTAGTGTTCCATACAACACTAAAGCCCGTGTCCTAACTAATGCAACCTGGACTTATATCCTGCCTGAAAAGGAAAGCCAGCTAAACCACCTAATCGTATAAAATCCATGCTATCCGGTCTTTATGAAAGATGGGTGGATGGCTGAGTTTTTAGAATTTGAGGTCGACATCTAGAGAGATTTCCTAAGTGACCCCGAACTTATGTATGGTACTATGCTCCTAAGACTAATGCAATTAAATCTTAATTTTAATTAGTTACTAATGCAATGCGTGCTGATTAAATACCCAAATCAGGAATGCATGAGATTTTAAAAAGGCTTATAAAAATAAATTTTTTAGAAAGACTAGGCTTCCCCAGGTTCAGAACCTCATCCTCATAGGTCGGATTATCTGAACTCTACCCTCGGGCGGGGAAGTGTCTAAACAAGGAAAGGAAGATGCATTGATATGCATGCGACCCCGGACGATTCCGGCTATTCCCTAAATCGTTATCTTTCTATGTTATTTAATTCTTAAAATTTTAACTTTAATTATGAGTAGAAGAATTTTATCCCTAAAGAGCCTAGCGAATCAGGCACATACACATGCAAGAAAGAAAACCTATGAAAATCATGCCATTTCTACTGCGCAAACAAGTAAGTAAATCATCACATCAGAAATCACAAAAGAGAGTGTCCAAAGTCCATGGCAAGTGCCATACAATATACATCCCAGAGTACAGAAAAGTAGTGGTGGCCAGGCTCCACCGACAACAACCTGGATTCTAATCCTATAGAACGACGCAAGTTTTAAAATGAGGCGTTTTTAGTCTTCATCTTCAACTTCTGGTCCTCCTGTGGATCGCCTTCTCTTAGTCTCCTCATAGTGCACCGCCAGTAAGATATCCAAATGAAAAGAAATTCCCTGTGAGGGGACTTTCTTTTCCCTTTGGATCCCTAATCTTTCATAAAATGCCCCATTTTATAAACTTTCACAACTCAATACAATGAATACATTACATCTGAATTATGAAAGAAAAATCTAGACTCTCCTGCAGGGTTATCCTAAGCAATCAAAATCAATCATCCCAAGCAGTTATATATATATAAAAAGGTACTCAAACCAGCCATGCTTGGCCATGCTCCTATTTATTTGGGGGGCTAAGCAGCTAATAGCACCTGTAGCAGTTATTTATGATTTATTTATTTTAGCCCCCTTTTAGCGCTGTATGAGCATGACCACCTGCAGAAAACATCATCAGTATCAAAAATCGTCCCTAACCTATGGGTAATCTATCGCCCATCACATCATAAAGACAATTCAGTAAATAAAACCACCATCACAGAAATCAACACAGAAATCTAACACAAGAAACTAAAACAACCAGCACACGTGTCACATGCAAATCGCCACATCACAGAAACAGCAATGAAGAAAAAACCGGCCTAACCTAAAGCTAGGAGTCGTGTCCTACTAAACAAATCTAGGTGTGTGTAGGCTGTGTGGTTTTAGGTGTGTCCTATGTAGGATAGTTTAGTTAAAGTTGTTTGTAATTTGATTTGTTGAAGCTTAGAGGGAAGTTTTGGTTTAAGTGTAAGTATTAATAAGTTAAGATTGATTTTAGAAATTTTATTTTAGTGTTTGGTTGATTACTACTTTTGTTGCTCACCGAGGCCGTGAGGTTTATTTCACCCTCCTTGGGGCTAACTTAATAGCCTCGTAGGCCTGGGTTACCCAGTAGTAACCAATTTTGTTGAATTATTTTAGTTTGTTATAAATTAAAAGAAAAGTAAATTAAGCAATCTATTATTGGTTAAGAGAGATTTTGTTGGTTGATTATTAATGAATTAAGGCATAACAAACCTAGAAAAATGTGTCGCTAAGTTTATGTTTTGGTGTCTCTATCCTATAAGGAGCATGCACCCTAAGTCTACGTTATCTAAGACTCGGTCCTTAATTTTTGTCCTTAGGTGTCACTAATGTTATAAGGGACAAAAGGAGGTTCTTTTCTAACCCTTCAAAACATTCGTACGTATCAACGGGCTTAGGGATCTAAAAGAAATAGAAAGATCCTAGTAATATTGAAGTTACTACAAGGCCCTAAGGGTGGGAGGCGTGCACACTGATGGCTCCTAAAGGCTATCTAAGTTTTAAGGAACTCACAGCACTGGGGGCTATGACCCAGTGGTACCGCCCGTAGCACCCCCACCGGAATGAATGGGGGCGACTGATTTGTTTGTGTAGGTTCCTTCGTCTAGTGCTCCAACTACTCCATGCTCTTTGCTCTCCAAAGCATCCTCGCAAAGAACATAAAAAAAAAGAAGGAAAACGTGTGTTAGAGCACAATTAATATTAATTATCTAAATGACAAAGCATTATTAAAACATTAACGTACCTTGTCCTTGTCGGGCTTGTATACCGGTTGAGCCACTTTGTATATCGCATAGGTCATTTACCATTTGGGTTTTCCTCGTTTTCGAAAGCATTCAATCTCAAAACATGGAAGAAACGACGGAAGGACCGAAAGCAAAGAAAGAGACGACTAAATGCAATGAGAAGAAAAGAATGGAAACCATAAATGAAAGGAATGTAGGCATTGTTATTGTTAGACACACTTCTTTGAAGCCAAGTGTGCCGCTAAAACAGCCTTCTCTCCAATTCAATACAATATGAATAGGAAAGAGGGTGTTTTCAATACCCTTTATTGTCCCCACGTACCAAATAAAGCACTTGACACATTTGACTTAACTACCCACAATACACTCCTACATAAAGCCTAAAGCATCAAAGGGGGATGAGTCCCCAAATCTAAACTCAAAATAAAGATTCTAAAATCCGACTCTAAAAACGAATACAAACAAGAAGGAAGACAAACCTCTTCATTAAAAAAAAGATCGTTCGTTCTAAAAGAAGAAAGGGATCTTTCAATCCAAAACAAATCATAAAGCTCCAAATCCCAAAATTATCTCATGAAACTCCCAAATGAGATAACATGCGAAACCCCTCATCGAAAATAAAGCAAGAAAAACATAAATAATAATAATGATAAAAAAAAAAAAGACTCTTTCCAACAAAAGTAATCAAGTGCTTTGTTTACTTAGTGTGGGGTAAATCCATGAAAATCTTCTAACAAGAAGGCTTCATGAGACTCTCTAACACAATTACCGACACTTCTCTTTCACAAAATCCTAACAAGTAGAGAAAAAAGAAAATTCAAGAAAGCATAACGGGACCTCAGAATCCACCAATGCCTTATAGCTAAATATGCCCCCAATAACATATGTAATATCACTTGATTCTATACAAAACTTCACATTCAAAGCACATGCAAACCCCCCAAACACTCATGTGTTTCTCCAAATAATTCATAGAACTTTCAACATAAAATAAACAACTTTGCATTTTGAGCCATATGCTCTCCAAATTGAAACATGAAGCATTTATGGAAGCTTTTCAACATGAGCCAAAATACCCAAATAACCATTCTATACATAATCTATGAATGTTCAGGATTCAACCTCAGAGACAAAAATATAAAGAAATCACATATAACAACATCATCATATGAATTCGAGAGAAGAGAGAAAACCTAATGCAAATCATCTCCCTTTCCAAAACAACCGCACAACACAAGCTAATGCAAGACACTTCCTCCAGCACATGCAACATCAAGTTATTAAAGAAATATAAGAAAATATGCTCTTGAAGTTTATAGATAAAGTTTTGAATGTATACCAAATCACCTTCTCACATTCCCACCAAAGTTATCTTGATGAAACCATCCACATCCAAGAAGAAAAGAAATCGCGTTTCTTAAGCCAAGTAACAAATATATATATATATATATATATATATATATATATATATATATATATATATATATATATATATATATATCACAAGCTTGAGACTCATCACTTTAATCAACATGCAATCCTTGGGAAGAGGTTTTTGATACTAGTTCATTTTTTTTTTAGAAAAATAATAGTAGGTTGGTGTGCAAAATAGACACTCATCTCAATCATTATGTTGACTCATGGTACATTAACAACAATAACCTATTTGATCATATTAGGGGCAATGACCAACAAAATCTGAGAATACCACCTCCCCAAACGCTTAAGATACATTCCCCCCCCCAAATCAGCGAATATAGGAAATTGAAAGCTGAGAAATGGTAAAACTTAACAATCATAGGGAATACCCATCAATATTGAGCTCCATAGAACAGAAGAAGCCACGACAACCCACATAAATTGCAACAAGTTGTATCAAGCGAGATGCATCAACCTTCATATTCATAACATAAATCTATAAAACATAATCTCATCTCTCTGTAAAGGGCTTTGCATTCATCATTGATTCAAACAACAATCTTTCCCAAAGAGAAAATATTGGAGAGAAGACAAAGGGAATCAAAAGGAAGAAAAAAAATAAATAAATAAATCATCAATTGTCGTTGCACCCTCTCAGAACCATACAAGATTTCTTTTCTCATCATTCACCACACTTGTAATCTAATACCTACTACACTTTGCTTCACAATGCATCCACTCATCGCATCATAAACAAAATTTTGCTTAATGGAAATCTTACCTCCCCCAACTATGATTGACAAGATAAATCAATTAGAGAAGTATTTCACCATCATATTTGATACGCTCGCATGTATGTTTTTACCTCCCAGCAAAAGATCTAGAGAGCAACTTTACACATTTGATAATTTCAAATACCCAATACAAACGAATCGCTTAAACAAAATGGTCCAATATTCATCCCCCTTTTTTTTTATATTGACATGATTTCCATATCGATTCGAGATGTGGAAAAGCATATGTGCATGAAGTAAAATGAGAGTATGCACGAAATTCATTCTACACTCATCACAGCAAAATTCATTTGAAAAGGGATGTAAACTCTTAGAAGGATGCGACATTCTCAATCAAGTTTTACACGACACATCTAGAGAAGGAATACCCTCAAAGTCTATGTAATGAGTAAATAACGATGATGCGATCATAAAAAAAAAAAATCCACGAAGTCTTCATATCAAATAAATATCAACAGTGTGATAGCAAACTGCCTTAAACCAATACATCTGCACTTTTTCTTAAATAAGTCTAAAAGATAATTTCACTCCAACATTTCTTCAATAAATTCCACTTGGAACATACCTACAGGAGTTTTGATTCAACCATTCTTTTTTTTTATAAGGAATTTGTCTCAAGAGAAGTAACAACCAATTTCAATGATATGAAAATTTATCTTCTGACAAATATACTTCCCGCATGTCATTTAGAATTCAACCGATACTTGGAGTAAAACAATCTAGGCACCCTTTAAATGGGGGATTCGTTTACTCATCCTTAATGCTCTTAATAATAATAATAATAAGTTTTCCAAATAACAAGGCATTTGACCATAAAGAGCAAAACTCAACCAGAAATTCAATAGCAGGTCTTATTCTCAATCATGATTTGCACCTCTTAAGGAAAATTAGCATCCCTTTGACTCTTTTATTGATGCTCACGAATCTACTTTATTTTATCAATCCCACATTTAAACTTATTAACAAGAGAAATATCATTTGCAAAAGGAACCTAACAGGGTACGAGTTAAAGCTGATAAGCACTATGCCAACACCAAGTTCATGTAGAGAATTACAAAGCAACTCGCAAAGAAAAAAGAAAAAAAAAATCAGTTTTCCCACCAATTAAACTCAAACCCAAATGGTAAGGAAACTAACACATGCATATACATACACATAAGAAGGGTAGTCTGATAACCAAGTTCACAAGAAAAGGAATAATCTGATAATGAAATCCATCAGATAGGACAGGCACACCCATTCTTTCCATTGAAGGAGAATAGAGAAGAAGGGAAGAAAAGTAGGAAGGGGTAGAAGAGGAGAATGAGGGAAAGGAAGTAGAGGAAGAAGGGAGAAGAGATGACAAGGAGTATACCTGCCCGAAGGAGGAGAGAAGGTGTCGGGTTTGGTCCTGGAGGCGGGCGAATCCGGCGTCGGGTCCGGCTAGAGACCGTCAGAGGCTGGATCGGTTCCGCCTAGAGCTCCCGAATAGGGAGAGCAAGAGACGAGCGGAGGAAGAACGAAGTTCCGCTCCCAGCTTGCGAACGCAGAGAGAGAGGCGAAAGGGGACTGCGGTCCGTCTGGCTTCTCTTTGGCTCGGTCGGACAAGAGAAAACGGGAAAACCGAGAGAGGTAGGGGCGGAACTCCAGGAAAAGTCGAGAGAGATCGGAGAGGGAGGGCCTTGCGAAGCAGAGAGGCCAGAGCGGGAGATTCGTTCCTTTTTTTTTTCAACCCTTCTCCACTTGGGGTTCTGCGAATGACCAGGAGACCGCCTAGGGTTATTCGAACAGAGAGCCAAAGCCAGCGGGAGTTCCGTGCCTCGAGAGGGCCTCATCTGAGATTTTTGCAGTTCCGAAGCATTGAAACAGCCCCGTCCCGCCTGAACCTCCGTCGAAGGTATCCAGATATATGCTGAAATGAGAGGTCACGCGTCTGATCGCTGGGGCAGCGGCAGACTTCGTACCTCAGGGAGATCGGAATCGTCGAATCCGTTTCCTGATCTGGGAAATGAATTCAAAACATTTAGAAAGTCAAATAGATCTTAAGAGGACTAAAGATGATTAAACCAGCTCAAGTGGGGCTAAGACTAGGCCAGGTTTGGCTCGACCAAAGTCAATTCGAGTCTAATTTGATTCCAATAATTAAATTATATGAAATTAAGTCCAAGATTGACATCAATTCAAGCTAATTTGGGCTCGGTGAGGCTAAGGTAAATCGATCGAGGCTAATTAAATTGGGTCGAGTACAATTCGACTCAATTCGAGTCGATTCGAGCTCAAGATAGAGTCGACAGAGTCCAACTAAGTCGCTCGAAGACGCTCGAGGGCACATCGAACTAAAATGAGGTCAACAGTTGGGAGGACCGTAGTTGGGCGACGGTGGTCGGAAGGACCGTAGTCGGCGGACAACGGAGGTCGGGAGGACCGTAATTGGGCGACGGTGGTCGGAAGGACCGTAGTCGGCAGGCGACGAAGGTCGGGAGGACCGTAGTTGGGCGACGGTGGTCGGAAGGACCGTAGTTGACGATGGTCGATGGAAGGACTGTAGTCGTCGGGCGATGGAGGTCGGGAGGACCATAGTCGGTGGGCGACGGACGTCGGGATGATTGTAGTTGAAGTCCGGCGGTGATCGGAAGAACGCCAGTGGTGATCGGCGGACGGGCGAAAGTCTGGCGGCGGTCAGGAAGAACTCTGTCGATGGTCGACGAACAGGCGGAAGTTCGGCGAACGGGCGGAAGTCCGGCGGTGGTCCGGCGACCAGGAAGAACTTTGATGATGGTCGAAGAATAGGCGGATGTTCGGTGAACGGGCGGAAGTCCGTCGGTGGTCGGAAAGAACTCCAGTGGTGGTTGACGGATTGGCGAAAATCCGTCGGTGGTCGGGAAGAACTCCGAAGGTGGTCGACGAATAAGTAATTATAATTTTTTGAGAGTGGCTTGGCTTGTAAATATGTGGAGGATCAAGGTCAAAATGGGAGTGATTTGAATGAACGGCTGATATTGATCCCCTTGATCGTGAACCGTTTTGATGACCATTTGAATGCCTTAATGATATCAGAATTTAATGATCTTGGGCTCGTTGGATTTGTCTCGTCGAGCCGCTAGATTCGACTATAAGCATGTCACGTTTAGAAGCCGTTTGGTAATTCAGATTATGGTTTGAACCTTCCAAATGCGCTTTGGATCTTTGATTTGGACTCATTTGGGCTCAGATTGAGTTGAATTCGGTGTTGTTGGGTTCGTATTTTTGAGACGTTCAGTTCGACTGTAAGTTTGCTGAAATCGGACTTCATATGGTCTCCGATTTAATTTCTGAAGCTTCCAACTTGATTTTGCCTCAGGATTCGTGGCTGATCTAGATAATTTTTGGTGACACATCAATTCCCACCCTATAAACTTCAATATTTCATTTCATGCACCCATATTTATTCTATAAATGATAGACATACAATATTAATATTTTAGACGTTAGATATATAAATAGCATGAAATAAAATGATATGTATGTAAATCCCCCAAATAATTAACCCGATTTTAATCGCTATTAATTGACGCAATTAAAATCGCTGTAATAGATAATATATAGCAATGATTTTAAATAATGTTATATTTATCTCCTATTTTTAATAATGTATTAATACTGCCACGTGGCTTAATATTAGATACACAATTTTAAAAAAATGAGTATATTTATTCGACTCTAGTATGACTCTGAATGTTAATTTTGTACTTAAGAAATATATATTAATATTTTCAAAGTTTTAGATTTCAATCCAAAGCCCAAAAAATATAACAATGCAAGCTATTCACCTCATGCAACATTGTTAGTTCTAAGTTATGTAAAATGCTCTGTCTGTAAGTCACACAATTAAAAAAAAGGAATCAATATAAAGAGGCACAGAAATTGGACTCTGGTAATATAGATGAATGTCACCACGAGGAAATATCCCAATCAAAGATTTTAATTGTCAAGAAAATCATATTAAGTTTATCTTATAGAGAACAACCTAACACATTGTTATAAAGACTACATTATGTAAACTTGAATATGATTATCTTAATCATGTTTGATATATCATCAAAAATTTATCTTGATTGGGCACAAATCTCAAGGCAAAAATTGAGTAAAAAATTTTCGAAATTAAATTTGGAACCATATGAACTTTGATTTCAGCAAATTTATAGTCAAACTGAACATCTCAAAAAGACGAGCCCAATTACACCAAATTTGGCTCAATCCGAGCCCAAATGGGACGAAATCGAAGACCCGAAGTGCATTAGGCAAGTTCAAATTGTAAATTGGATGACAAAATGGTGTCTAAACATGACATGCTTATAGTCGAATCGAGTGGCTCGATAAGATGAATCCAACAAGCCTAAGATCGCTGAATTCTAATATCATTAAGACATTCAAATGCCCAGTAAATAATTCACTATCAAGGGGATCAAAATCGGCAGTCCATTCAAACCACTCCCAACTTGTCCTTGATCTCCCTCTTATTTACTGGTCATGCTACTCTCAGAAAGCTATAAATAAACCCCTCATTCCTTATGGATGGGGGACCCCAAGCAAGGAAGAGAGAGAAACTATAGTTCACTTACCACCAGACTCCTCGACAGCCATCGGACCATCGACCATCGCCGGACTATTGCCGGGCTTCTGCCTTGCCACCAACTAACATCATGTGAAACCCATCAAGAGGCTAAAACTCTTAAACATCGAGGCGCCTTTTGATGTAATGGTTAGAATTTCATTAAGAAACTTCACAGTTAAGTGTGCTCATCCTGAAGTAACTCTAGGATGGGTGGCCTATTGGAAAGTTACACCTACATGATAAAATCATGAGGCTCTTAGGCCAAAGCGAATAATATCTTAATAGTTAAGAGTTTAGGCTGTTACATGCCAGACTTGTCGGACTTCGACCCGGCCATAGACTAACATCAGACTTCCACTTGGCCACCAACTATGGTCATTTTGACCTCAGTCACCACACAACGATCCTTCCAATCTCCATCAATTGTTGACTACGATCCGTCTGACCTCCATCGTCCATTGACTACGATCCTTCTGACCTCCGTCACTAGACAACGATCCCTCTGACCTCCATCACCATATAACGATCCTTCTGACCTCTGTCACCATACTATGGTCTTTCCAACCTCCGTCACACGTCGACTATGGTCCTTCCAACCTCCATCACCATACAACGATCTTTCTGACCACTGTCGCTTGTCGACTACGGTCCTTCTGACCTCCATCATCAAACAACGGTCTTTCTGACCACTGTCACCAGCCGACTACGATCCTTCCGACCTTCATCACCAAATAACTATCTTTCTGACCATTGTTGCCCGCTGACTATGGTCCTTTTGACCTCCGTCTCCAAACTACGGTCCTTCTGACCTCCATCGCCAGACAACGATCTTTCCGACCTCCGTAGCCTATCGACTACGGTCCTTCTAACCTCAATTGCCAGACAACAGTCCTTCCGAACTCTGTCGCTAGACTAAGGTCTTTCCAACATCCATCGCATGTCGATTACGGTCTTTTGGACCTCCGTCACCAGATAACGGTCCTTCCAACTTCCGTCACCACCGAATATGTTCCTTCCAACCACCGTTACCCGACTACAGTCTTTCCGACCTCCGTCACCCACCGACTATGGTCTTGTCGACTAAATGAACAAGTCAATACTGATTCTTCCAATTCCCACCATGTAATGCACTTTATATGATGTATGTTTGCTACATCAAACTAAGGCCTTCTCTCAAGGAAGAGCCTCATTTGTAATTGACTGCAAACACTAGGTCATTCATTTAAAATGGGTCAGACCCCATGATTTTTCTTCTTCAAGTTTTTTCACATAAAAATTTTGGTGTCTCTTATGAACGTCACACCCTCTCTTTTATCTTATTGTGTGCTGGATTTTTGTACAAAGCTAAGACGTTAAACTTTATATTTCTCTATCGCCACGAATATTCTAGCCCGCAACAATGTTGTATTTTTTAAGATTGAGATGAATGCCGCAAATCAGTATACAAATATTACAAATTATTGAATTCAAGTCTACCTGTCAATTGGATCAAAATTTTACTTATAGATTAAACTAAAAAGAGAGCAAAGAACGAGAAAAAAAAAAGATTCACTAAATGGGTTCAAATATAAAAAAATTGTCTCTCCTGAGCTCTACTTATGACTCCTAATTTATAGATTTTTGTTGATCATTACGCACTACAAGATTGGCTACACATATAGTTATATAAATAAGAAAGATTATAAGAGCTAATCTTATATAACCGTCAATTAGGCCTTCAGTGAATTATTTGTTTAGTCGCTATCGAAATGTAAGTCAAATTTTTATATAAAATAAGTAATCGATCTCAAAGAAGACAACAATCTTATTGAGAGAGATTATCTCATGAGTGAAAAGCATGAATAAAGTAAATATAGCCCAATATCTTGAGGGATAAGAGAAAATCCAGTTTGGAAGAGATAAAGAGTGGAGAATTGCAAATGAATAAAGATTACAAAGGAGAGGGGACATGAACGAAGATATAACATATTATCCTGATTGTATCCCCAAAAATTGATGCGGGGCATTTGCATGAAACAATAATATTCTTGCCCCACATGGTGACTTTTTGCATTCAGTAATATCATTCTGTTGAGATATATGAGGAAAAAGAACTTCGAAGAAAAATATTATTAGCAAAGTTAAAAGTGCAAAAATGAGACTACATAAATTCTAAAGTACCATCGATGCATAAAATTTTGATTAAGGAGGAAAAATAATTTTTTTCATAAAATGGCTGAAATTTATTCAAGACCTCTGACCAACATTTAAACAAGTAACTCAAATGACCTTTAAATAATCATCAATGATTGTATTAAAATAGTGATATCCTAAGTAAGGGCAGAGTAAGAAGCCCAAATATCAGAGTGGACAAACACAAAAGAAAGAGTTCAACGACTAGTAGTAGAAGGAAAGAAAACAAGATGATATCTTTTGAACTAGCAATAAGAATAGCCAAACAAAGAGACAAGGTGATAAATAAATCCCAATGCTTGTCAACAAGAAAATGCACCAACCAACAAATGATATTAATATGAAGCAATAATAGAGGAAAGGGCTGAAGGAATATGAATAGTCAAAGTTATAGATTACATCAGCTTCAATACCCTCAATCTTTCTTGAGTTAAGATCCTAAAAGAAAACACAATGATGTTTGCTTAATTTGCAAGAACAACCAAAGTAGGATAGAGATGAGGTGACAAACAAGCTTTCAATGTATTGCAAGGAGGATGACCCAACTGTGTTAGAAGTTTCTAAAGAAGTCTTAAAAAGAATTAATTCCCTTTAGGAAGTTTTGTAATTGATTTTGAATTTTAATTCTGAAATTGAATGTCCATTGGAAATGATATACCACCTCAAGAGATGGTAATAAGACCCCCTGATGGGTTCAAATTTAGAATTACAAATTCCATCTCGAATATCATAGCCAAATTTAGAAAAGAACTACGTATGACCCCGAAGGGTCAACATGAAATTCGATCAAATATCTAGCTATAATAATCTAGATGAATTATCATTAATTTTGCATTCGAAGTTATATCGGTAAATGATATATCTCCCCGAAGGAAGAAAATATCATTCACTATCAATTATTCGAACATAATGATAACGATCGTCATTAATTTTGAGTTTCCCAAAGAAGATTAATTAAATTTTAAAAAACTATTTTTTAAAAGTAGATGTGGGTTCTAAATCTCCTACGACCGCAAGCCCTTGTAGGTAATTACATCGTAGGAAACCTAATTTTCCTTCAAAAATTCTTGATTAAAATAATGATAAAAATTCTATTTAGAGATTTTTTAGAAGTGATATCAAAGGAGGTGAATTTAAAATCTGAATTGAGAATGGATCAAGATTGAACATTTATTTCTAGAGTCAACAGAGAAGAGGTAGGAGATACTTTAGGATTCTAAAATAATTCAGAAGTGTCTCAACCTAAGCTAAGTGTTGGGCTTTAAGGTTTAGATTGAGATGATCTTTAATTCGAGTTGAGCAATTTATTAGAAAGATGTGATTATATTCTTAAAAATGAGGTCTTAAGACCTAGACCTGCTTCATAGCCAAATCTAAACTAGGCACTAGAAAATAGTGACTCAAACCTAGCTAATATAATGCAAAATATGGACTTACCCCAACCTAAATTGGAGAGCCAGCTAACCACCTAGTCGATTAAAATCCATGAATCCAGTCATGTTATGAAAGAGTGGTGAGGTGCTGTTGATTAAAGTTTTTAAGGAGTTGGGGCCTATATCTAAAGCGAATCCTAATTGGCCCCTTAACTCATATAGGGTGAGAATGCTTAAATCAAATGCAATTAAAATTTTAGAGTCTTTCAAATTAGTTTCTAATGCAATGTATGTTAATTGACTCGATTAAATGCATAAAATGATATGTTGTGATTTTTAAAAAAAGGCCAAAAAATATTTTACCCTAGAGATTGCACAACATCCCTTTGACAAATCTGCACCCTCACAGGTCAGGTAGTCTATCAGAACCCGTAGGCAGGGAGGTGCCTAACAGGAAGAGAAAGTAAAAATATGCTTATACAGACTCCCAGCGGTCACAGGCTTACTTCTTAGATCGTTAGAGTTTTTATGTTATCCTAAAAATTTTATTTAAAATTAAGTAGAAAATATTTTTATTCGTACTCTCAAGAGCCTCTGATTGAATTTCAGACTAAAATAAAATACGACATATAAATCGTCAAAAAATAAAAAAAAAAAGTAGGCAATCCTAATTGCAATCAAATTAAAGCAATCAATCCAATAATTAAATTAAATAAATAAATTAAATGTTTATAGGCAAATGCTTGTTTATTACAATCTAAAATTTACAGAAATTAAAAGTGGTCGGGCATCACTAACAACAAAACTGGATTCTAATCCTAAAGTAGATGTAAGTAACTTTGAGTGGGATACTCTTTTTCTTTAACTCTTCGTTCTTCTCCTCTCCGGGCTCCTTAGATTCGTTGTATCTAGATACTCAAATAGAAAGAAAACTCTCCCTCTAAGGGAATATTATTCTTTCCTCTTTGGGTATTAAAGTAGTCCAAATTTGGGCTTCTAAATAGAAAAGGACTCTCCCCTAAGGGATGTCCTTTCCTCTTTGGAATCTAATTTTAGATTTATAGATCCCAACTAAAAGAACGACTTTCACAACTCTTGACTTCGAATCAAATTACATCAAAAATGGAATAAAATAAAAAAAAATCTAGACTCTCCTATAAGGTTATTCTAAGAAATTTATAATAAAATACATCATAAGTAGTTTGTATATTTATAATAAATAAAATAAATAACACTTGGCCATACTCTTATTTATTTGAGGGCTAAGCAGCTAAAACACCTATAACAGTTATAATAATTATTAAATTTAGCCCCCTTTTTATATAGCCCCATACGAGCATGGCCACCTGTAGAAAACTCAGTGAGCAACTAGATCGTTCCTAACCTAAGGATAATCTACTGCCCATCACATCAATTCACAGATTACAGTTAAAGTAAATAAACACTCACATCAATCAATTTTCAAGCACAGCATACAGTAAAAACTCAGAAAACTCGGCATACAATAGTAAAAAGTAAACACTGGTCTAGCCTAGATTAGAGTTGATTGTCCTAGCAAATCATCTAAAGTGTGTGAGATAGGCAGTGTGGCGGGTATGTCCTAAACTGAGCAATTTGTTGAAGTTATCTAGTGTTCGGGTTTATTAAAGGTTGAAGGAGAATTTTATATTTGAGTTTAAATATTAATGCATTAAAGCTTATTTTAGGTATATTTTAATTGTTAAATGGTTACTACCTTTGTTGCTCATTGGGGCTGTGAAGTTTATTTCACCTTCCTTAGGGCGAAACTAATAGCCTCGTAGGCCTAGGTTACCTAGTAGTAACCAAAATTGATTGAATTAATTTAATTGATTAAGAATTAAGGGTTGATAAATTTAAATAAATTGATTTAATTACTAATTTGAATGATTAAATTAGAATTTTTTGGAAAGTGAATTATTGATTTTTAAAAATTTTTGGAATTATTTAATTACATTAATTAAGGGCCTAAAAGTTAACTTTTAGAATTAAAGTGATTTCTGGAATCTCAATATTTTCTTAACGATTATACCTTAAGATGAGCAATTAGACTCTAAGTTTGCTCAATTTAAAATTTTTTATATCAAGTTATGAATTTTTAAAGTTTTGACCTAGTTTGAACTAAGGTTGATCAGAGATTAAATTTTTGACTTTGACCTAATTTTGGAGCTTTGATATTTTTAAAAAATACTAGATTTTAATTAAATTTGAATGGCTTTGAGTTTGATTGAATTAGATTTTTGTGAAATTAATGGTGATTTTCCAAAGTTTGGGTATTTTAAAATTTTGAAAATTGCTTAATTAGAGGGGATTTTTAGATTGTGATCCAAATCAGTCCCAAACCTCTTGGAATCACTCCCAAAGATCAAAAATGATCTAAGGGGATGTTTTCGACTATTTAGAATTTTTTAAAATTTTTAAATATTTTTAATTAATTAATTGTGGATTTTCCTTAAAAATTAAATTAAAATTAAATTAAAGGTCTGATCAAAGGGCTTTTATTTTTTATAGATTATGGGTTCAATTATGAGCAATTAGAGACCTTATGTGAAATTTTATAATTTCAAATGAATTAATTATGCGTTAATTAAGGTTCTAGGCTAAATCTATGGGTGATTTTAGGTTTTCTAGTTGGTGGACCAAATGAACACCAATTCTAGTGAAACTTAGGCCATAAGTTCACCTGATCTCAAGACCCAAGCCCACTGAATTTGAGCCCAAGATGAATCCCCTAAAGTGGTTAAACAAACTACCAAAGATAACTACTAGGTCACCTTAGAAAAATCCCAACTCACTACCTGGGGTAAGGGAGGGGGTACAATCAGTGGCTCTAAACTCCCTATCCTAAGCTCAATTATCACACCAAATCACAAACGCTAAACCCCATTGGATAGATCATTAGGCAAATTTTGATTTAGGGGTCAAACCATGACCCCCAAGTTCAAATTAACTCAAACATGCCCTTAGACAATTCAAACAGGGAAAAAAAAAATGGAGATGCCAAAGACATTCCCAAATTCAATTTCCCAAAGTCTCAAGTTATGATGAGGTCAATTTTAAAAGAAAAGCCTAAAATACCCCTAAGATAGTTACTATAATTAACTAAGTTTCATGCAGAATCACAACTTGAGACTATAGGGCTTTTGAAAATCTCTCTAGAATCTTTCCAATGAGCCTAAGAACTCCTAATTTGGTCAAGTGGATTGAGAGATATTAATTTTTAAGGTTTCCCATAATTTCTGGATTTAATTAAACTGGTTTTACATAGTCAATGACCCTTTTACATGCAAAGGCGCTTTAACTGGGTAGCCAATCATTAGCGCTGACTGTGTAAACGGCTGGGATTATGTCTTCAACCTCCTGTAGGTGCCCAAAGCTGTAGAGCTTTTCTAGCGTGATTCGAGAAATCTCTCAGACGAATCTCAACCAAACTTCATGGGAAGGATCAGGACACTACAAACCATCATCCAACGGTCAGATTCCAGCGGGTTGATGGTTTATTTCACACTTGATTGACACTACCTAGCTAGGAGCTCATGAAGAAGATCTCACCGTATAAAAAATCCAACAAATGGGTTTTTCTATCGTGAAGCTTCAGGGGATGACGACGAGTGTTTCTCCTTTAGACGTCTCAGCCAAAGGACCATCAGAGGTATGACTTCGAGCTAGACGTGGATGAAATTCACTAGAGCTCACTCGAACTGCTAGCCAGAGAGAGATTGGAGGCTGGGAGAATGGAGATGAACACTCAGGAGTCTTTATGGATTGATTTTGAAATATTGGAAGTGAATTATCTTGAATGGAGGGAAAATGCTCTATTCAAGTTTCAGCCATGGCGACGGACAACTGGGATAGAATGGAGGAGCCATGGGATGCTTGCCAGCTAGAAGGGGATATCTCCCCAAGTTCTCATGAGCTCGAGCCCAGCAAACCTAAAGCCTGGAAGGCTTTAGATGAGGCTCGAGGTGGAGAGGACCACCGGAGCTCCAATCTACTTGCTCCGACCACTAGCAGCCTCTGGATGGGTCAGACTGAGGTAGAAAGGCTGCTGGGGATGTGGCGAGCTCGACTGAAGGGTCAATTGGCCATGAGGGAGCCTGGATCGATAGGAAGGCTTGAGTTAACCCAAACCTATATGATTTGTGTCCATTTGCGTGCAACCTAGGTTGAGTCAGGTGGTGGGATTGATATGGGAGGTACATTGGGTTAGGGCCACCCAATGCAAGTGTTAATTTCATCTAATTTGGTCTGGTTTGTGGTGAAAGAAAGCTCAAGTCAAAGTGGTTTTGACCACTTTGAGCTAGTGTAGAGGTTGACCCAAGTCAACCCAAGGGTTGGGCTAACTAAGGTAGGTGTGTTAGACCTTGGGCAAGCTAATGAAAGTGTTGAATTGAGTTGGTGGGGCTTAGATTGAGAAATGGCTCAACCCATAGTGGTTTTGACCACTTTGGGTTAGCCCAATTCCCAACTTCAGTTGACACAATGGTTGGGTCAACTAGAGTAGATGTGTTGGGTTATGGGGGACCCAATTCCATTATTGGTTTGACTTGGTTTGGATTAAGGGAAGACTTGGCTTATAGGAAACCTCTATTTAGATACTTGGGTTAAGCCAAATGACTAACCCAAGTGAGCCCAAAGCCTTGGGATCTTAAGGGGGACTTCCCTAGAGACCTAATGGGTCATCCCATAGGTTTGAATGGGTTTGGAGAAGCCTTAGCCAAGAGGTTTGAAAGGGATGAAGGTATATGTGTGTTTGGTCAAACTTGGTTGACTTAGGGTCAAAGGTTGGGTCTATTGAGTTTAAATTAATCATATGAACTCAATGGAAGTGGTCTCAAGTCAAGAAGAGTTCATTTGGTTTGAAATGGGTGTTTAAATCTTTAAAGGACGCTTTGGTCAACTATGGTTGACTTGGTCAACCAGATCAAACTAAAGGGTAGGTTTGGATCCAATGTGTTTCTAATGATATTTCGAATTCATTGGAATAGGTTTTAAGGTTTGATATGGTCAATCCATGCTGAACTTTAGGAAAAAGACCAAAAATCCCCTTAAAGGGCATTTGGTCATTTTTACCTTTAGTCAACCATGGGTTAAACTAAGCCTATGAAAATGTGATTTACTGATTAGCATGTTATAATCGAGGTCATGGATATGGTTAGAGGCTTTTGGGGGGAGTTCCAAGGTCAATTTTTATAAGATGGCAAGTTTAGTGGCATAGGTTGTAAATATTTAAAGGTTTTATAGCATTTAAAAATAAATTCATTTTTTGGGCTTAAAGACCTCAGAATGGACTCAAATTTGGAGAGATGACCTTAGAGACATGTCTAATCAATATGAAATTGATAGATCATAATTCAGAGGTCAATTGACTAGGTTTCATAGTGACAAAAAAATCACCCAGAAAGGGTTTCACGACCTGAACTCCTAACCCTGGGATTTAGTTTGGGATCTTAGATTTGGATTGGATTTTGGACTTGAATGACTGATATTAAACTATCCACATCAATTACCATCAAAGAAATGGTTGATATTTATTGAATATGATTTGAAGGTTGATTGAAGGTTGGTTGAAAATTAGATTGGAGTTTGGAATCTGAAGATTGGAATGAAGATTGAATTGAAAAGTGGAATTGAATTGGATTTTGACACCGAGGAATCAAAATCGACCCTAACAAGATCAAGGTGATTATGGAGATACCGCCACCAAGGAACCTCCGTCAACTTCGTTCTTTGTAAGGACAACTAACTTTCATTCGGCGATTCATATTAAATCTATAGGGTAGTGCCCGCCATTTTCAAAGTTGATGAAGAAAGATGTTTGTATCAAATGGGATGAAGAATGTCAAGAAGTATTCGACGGTATTAAAAGATACTTGTTGAATCCACCCATTCTCACAGCGCCAATTCTAGGGAAGCCTCTTATACTGTACACGGAAGCACTTGAAGAGTCTCTCAGAGCCTTACTAGCCCAGCACAATGATGAGGACAAAAAGAATGCACTTTACTATATCAGTTGGAGGCTGATTGGAGTAGAAATATGATATTCTCCTATTGAGAAATATTGTCTAACATTGATTTTCGTAGTCCAGAAATATTGTCTAGAAACTCCGCCATTATATGTTGTCTCATAAGATCACATTAATATCAAAGATCGATCCACTGAAGTTCTTGATGACAAGACCAGTGTTGACAAGTCACTTAACTAGATGGGCAGTAATATTACTACAATTTGATATCATGTACATATTATAGAAGGTGGTAAAGGGACAGGCTCAGAAAGATTTCCTCGCCACACATCCCATCCCAGCAGACTCTCCGCTCAATGATGACTTTCCCGATGAACAAATTATCCAGGTCAAGGAAGAGGAGAAACTAAAATTCTAAAAAATATATTTCAATGGGGCATCATCGATTAAAGCAGCCCAACCTCTAAATCTTGCAAGGGCTCGAGCTAGCCTTAGTAACATTTTTATATCGCCTGAGGGAGGCATAATGAGATTTTTATTCAGTTTAACTGAGCCTCGAACCAATAATAAAGCTGAGTATGAGTCTCTAATAGTGGGACTGGAAATTATAAATAAATGTCAGAATCCAAAATCTCCAAATCTTTGGTGACTCACAGCTTGTGATAAATAAAGTCATAGGCATTTACAAGATCTACAAAATTGAATTGACCCACTACCACCGGCGAACTCTTGAACTTCTGAAATAAGTGTCAAATATTAGAATAGCTTGAGTTCCTCGAGATCAAAACAACATAGCAGATTGTCTGGCTAAATTAGCCAAGGATGTGGCAAATATGGATGAAGAAGAGCCTATACCAATTATGATTCACAGCCATCAAGTCTTAGAGCCCGCAATCTTATAATTCCTGTATGTAGAGGGACTACTAGATTCAAGCCAGTAAGGTACAACCCTGGTTGATCCTCAATCTCCCTAGCAAATCACTATTGAAAATCAACTAGAAGAATGCCATATAGTCAATAGATGCAAAACTAGTAGATGCTCAGAGTCATGGTTACATTACTTAGATCTAGAAGTAGAAGACGATTGGAGGCGATTATTCATCGATTATTTCAAAAAAAAATAAATTTTTGAAAAAAAAAATTATAGTCGCACAAAGCTAAAAAGTGCATTACGATACGCATTCATCAACGATACATTGTATCAAAGAGCTTTTGACGAGATGTGGCTAAGGTGCTTGAGGACCAAGGAAGCTAATAGAGTAGAAACAGAAGTTCATGAAGGACTCTGTGGAGCACATCAGTTAGGTCTCAAGATGGCTGCTAAAATTAAGAGAATGGGTTATTAGTGGCTAATAATGATGACAGATTGTATTGATCAAGTTAACAAGTGTCATGAGTGTTATATTCATGATGATGTTATACATCAGCCGCCAAATCCACTACATCTAGTAATAACATCCTGACCATTCGAGTGCTGGGGTACAGATATAATTAGACCAATGGATCCGCCATCATTAGCCGGACACCGCTTTATACTGACAGCAATAGATTATTTTTCTAAGTAGGCAAAAGCAGCTCCGTTCAAAGAAGTCACATTTGAATATGTGATTAACTTCTTCACCCATAATATTATCTATAAATTTGGTATACCACACCACGTGATCTCAGATAACGTTATAATATTCAAGAGCACTAAAACCTACAAGTTCATTAAGTGACACAAGATCGATTAGTGATACTCATCGATATATAACCTAAGAGCCAATGGCTTGGCGAAGGCTTTCAACAAGATGTTGGTGAAACTGCTAAAGAAGATCCTCACCAAGAATAAAAGAGAGTGGCATACTAAGATGGTGGAAGCATTATGGGTGTACCGTACCACTTACAAGATGCCAACCAAAGCCACTCCCTACGTACTGGTGTTCAGAGTTGAAGTTGTGTTGCCACTGGAAATTAAGCTGCCCTCCTTGTGGGTAGCCATCCAGTATGATCTCACTCAAGAGCAATATGCCTGCTTGAGAATGGAGGAGCTCGACGTGCTCAACGAAGTCAGACTACAAGCCCAATAAAATTTAGAAATCTATCTGGCAAGGATGACAAAATTATTTGATCGAATGGTGTGTCATCGATCATTCAAAGAAGGAGAATTAGTCCTAGTACTGAGAAGGCTAATTATCCCACACTGAAAAATCGGTGGCAAATTTGTTTCCAATTGGGAGGGCTCCTTTGTCATCGAGAAAGTATATCAATGAGGAGCTTATCAGTTGATCGATCTGGACGGTTAGAGACCCATGCTGCTAATCAACGGCCGATACCTGAAGAAATATTATGCATAGGAACTATGGTGTACTTAAAGTATTCTGTACTTCGAATGTATCCACTGAAATGTGTATAACTCATATTTTAAAATTATTTTGTAATACAAGAATGCATTAAAAATGGGAGAATTTTAAAAATTTATTCAAGTCGACATCGCGCCGTGTGCCGAGATCTCCGAATAAATATTTAAAATCTTGAAATTTTAAATTTGCCCTAAATAAAAAAACTCTCATTACATGACAGGAGATATCTAAATATTTATTTAGGTCGACATTGCGACACATGCCAAGATCCCTAAGTAAATACTTAAAATTCAAAATTCTAAATTTACTCTGTATCAAAACCTCCCTGCTAGATATGGGGTATT
Source organism: Dendrobium chrysotoxum (assembly GCA_019925795.1). NCBI lineage: Eukaryota > Viridiplantae > Streptophyta > Magnoliopsida > Asparagales > Orchidaceae > Dendrobium > Dendrobium chrysotoxum. Next base: position 80,045,944 of record CM034300.1, on the reverse strand, counting down.
TTAAATATTTATTCGGGTCGACATCGTGCTACGTGCCGAGATCCCCAAATAAATATTTAAAATATCAAAAGTGTAAATTTATCCCATTTCAAAACCTCCCTACGAGACGGGGGTATGTAAATGTTTATTTGGGTTGACACCATTCTGCACGCCGAAATCCAAAAAAAATATTCAAAACCATCAAGCCTTATTTTCCTTCACATAGGAATACGATAAATTCCGTTGCTAACACATGTAGGCAGGTGACTTTCATAAAAGATTGGGACACCACCTGCTCCAGTGTAATAAGATTTCAAAAGTCAAGAAAAAGACTTTTGTAACTACACGCTCCAACAAATCTAGCCAGAAAAGCTTGAAGTTTTCTAACAGCTTGAAGCTTAAGATTTGGATGGGTGTAAGAGGTCGGATCCAACAAGCTCAAATATGGCTGGATCACTAGTAGCTCCATTTACTCAACACGTTAGAAGAAAGGCCATAATAGTGGAACTCCAACTTCGTCAACCCGTCAGTAGGGACTATAGGAAGAACGAAGGCCAATTTGACTCGATGAGTTCTAGTAGTCGTAGTCCACAAGACTCTCCTAATTGACTGAAGAATCAAAAGTTCCAGTGAGAGGGATGAGTCACGAATAATTATCGAGTGTCTGAAGACTTCCAATCTTCAACTACAAAGGAAGACATCAAATCTACCAACTTTAGTAGATTCAGCGTTGGGAAGCATATTTTCTATAGCTCGAGTCTAGATCTTGAACGGGTATAAAAGGTCGAATTCAACATGTCCAAATATGGTCGGATCACTGGCAATTCCGTCTGCTCAATACACCATAAGAAAGGTTGTAGTAGAGGAACCCCCGTTGCAGCAACTATAGGACAAAGAGCTATCAACTTCTAGCTCACCAAATCTAAGGAACTCAAGTGATTCAGATTGAAATCTTCTCAACTAGTTAAGGATAAGGATACTACCTATATTTGATACTATTAACTAAGTCCAAAACCTGCATGAGTTGACCTCGCTTTTCGCACTTAGGCCCTCGAGCACATTTAATCAATTTAATTGAACCTCGTCGAGTTCAATCTGAGCTCGCATCATCTCGGATTGAGTCGAATTAGACCCAATTAATTCCTATTAGGCTAGATTAATTCATTCGAACCTCGTCGAGCCTGATTCGAATGGGATTTATATTTTCATTAATTAAATCCCGTCGAGCCTGATTTCAACTCAAATTTAGTTTCAATTAGAGCACATTTAACTTCTCTAAATAATTTGAAATTATTTCAAAATCAAGAAATTAAGTTCGACAGCCTCGATTTCGTCAAAGATTTGATCTTACCGTTTTGATATCCTTAATTACGAGATTTATTTCCCAAATTTGGCAGTCGGCATTAAGGGCATTCGGCATTAAAAAGGCAACAGATGGAGACCTCTGGCTCTCTCCCGATTTATTGGAGCTAAGGCCAACGCACCTGCCCGGCTCGGTCTCTGTGGTTTGCGAATCCCAGGCGGATCTCCCTCTTCGGCTCTCTCGATCCCTCTCTTCCCCTTCGTTTGAAAGTTTCGCACACCCCATGAGGCCGAACCCCCTCCCTCTCTATCTCTCTTGTTGTTTCGCACAACCGACGCCGGCTCAGCACCTACCCTAGTCGTCGATCTTCTCCTTCCAGCAAGCAGGTTACCACTTCCCTCTCCTTCTTCCTTCTTTCTTCTTCTTCTTCTTCTTCTTCTTCTTCTTTCTAGTTCCTTTCTTCTCCATCTTTTCTATCCACTTCATTTTCTTCTTTCTCCTCTCCATCTTTCCTCCTATTCTTCTTCCCTGTTTAAAAAAAATGTAAAGAGATAGCTTCATTGTCTGTTTCCCAAAGCATGGCAGTAGAGGGAAATTTATATGATATTGATGGAACTTGGAGTTTTCCCATTATTATTTTTCTGATATAGTTATTTATCGAGAGTAATCTTTCACTCGTTTGTAATTAAGTTCACATATTTTAGTTGTTCTTTAGTTCTTCCATAAATAGTTCATGAGACATAGACAAAATTTGTGAACTAGTTTATGTAAATTTGTGTGTTTGGAAAGGAATTTTTGTTATGAGATTTGTGTTTATTTATGATTCATCATGTGATAGGTTGTTCAAAATTTTATGTAGGAGTTGTAGGAGATCATAAGAAGTCATGTTGTTCTTTGCCGAAATATGCATGCAAGGTGTTTGTGGAAATGTTTGTTAAGAAATGACACAAATTTTGAACAAGTGGTAGCCTCTTAGCAAATTATATTTGCATGACCAACTTGAGTCTTATCTTGTCGGTGGTTTATATTTTGTTTCTAAACAAAACTTTGACTTGTGATGTGTTGGAACTTCTTTCAAATTTGGTATTCATTGCCTAGTTTTGTTACACTCATTTTTCATTAGTTGATGAGTTGCTTTGAAGTGAAAGTAATGTTGATTTGGTAGCTTGGATTGTGTTTGTTTCTTACTTTATATTAGTAACGAAGTGTTGAAGATGGCACGATGTGCTTTTAGTAACTTACACATAATGCTACTAAATCTTACTATGACACTATTTCTCTATTGATTATGAGCATTTCAACAAAGTAATTTTGAAATTTTTTTTTTATTTGAATTAGTTTCCTTCCTTTGGATATTTGTTGGGTGATGATTGGTGAATATTGGTTTTCATCATGCAAATCGGAATCTCATGTATGGATTGTTTAAAAATTTCTTTACTCCATGGATTTTGGCGCTGGTATATATACATATATATATTTCAGATGATTGTGGAGATGTCATTTCTCGGCCTTATAATCTAGTGGGTTTGAAGTCTCATAGAAAGTATTTTAATGGTTGAAAGCTCTCTTTCTCGATCTCTCTTGTCCAAAAGAATTTTTTTTAAGTAGGCTTGTTTCTTTAAACATGTCTTGAGAAAGAAATTCGTTGCATTAACTGTGGACTTATGTATTTGAAAGGGTATCTTTGTCGATAATTATTCCTAGAGAAATACTCATATATGTGTTTTTTTTTTAAAGTTTGCATAGATTCAATGTGGTTTTGTTTTGGGTATAATATCGGCCCAAACCTTGGAGAGAAATCACATGTTTCATAGATTCAAGGGTATGTTACTTATGTTATTGGAGGCATATTTAGCTATAAAGGACGGGTAGATTTTAAAGTGCTTTTATACTTCCTTGAATTTCATTTCTCCTCTACTTTCTTGAATCTTATATAAAAATAGTATTGACGATCATGTTGGAAAGTTCTCATTGTATCCTATGTTTCAACTTTGGGCATACTTTGGATTTAACATGATGTAATTTGGGTTGTATAAGAAAGTGATTTATGCATAAGTGAGCAAACTTTATAAAATTCTGATATTTGTCTTCCTTCTTTCAATTAGGAAAGGCAATGAAATGTTCCTCTTGAGACTATATTTCTACTTTAAAGTTTTGAGAATTTGAAATGCACGTTCTCCTTCTTTCCAATATCATGATGTTGATTTTAAATCTTTGTCAAGTAATGGTTTTACACTTGATGATTAAAGGTGGAATCTATGGATATTATAGAAAATATGTCACATGCCTCATGTTTCGATTTGGAGAATATATGGTTCAAATGTAAAGTTGCTTGCTTTATGTTGAAAGTTTTATGAATTATTTGGAGAGATACATAAATGTGGGAGAGCATAGTGTTTATTCATACACCTTTAATGAGCATGTATAAGTCTAGAAGCATTGAAGAGTTTTCATGTGTTTTAAATGTGAGAAGCATTGTCTCCATGAAATGCAACTTTGTGCTTTGCATTGGTTGGAATCATGTTCTTGAATTTTGGAGAGCAAATTGGCATCAAAACTCTTCTTTTCTTACTTGCATTTAGTTCAAATTGGATTGAAATGAGATGATGGGATTTCCTTATTCTTTCTTGGATTCGTTTGGGCTTTATGTGAAAATCATATTGACAATTGTGGTAGAATATTTCCTGAACATCAGAGAACAAATTTGGCCTCAAATGATCTTTCTTTCAATTTTCTTTCCAATAACATGAGATTGACTTTGAACCCTTGGCAAAATGATGAATATTCGGGCATGAAGCTAGTTTAGGAATGAGGACTAAAGTCTTTCTTGAACACTTGATGGTATATAGTGTGGAGATTAGAAATTTATTGAGAAGCAAGCATACATCTTATATTTCAAATGTGAGTTTTTCTATAGGATTGATTCAATGTTGTATTGTGGTGTGGTTTCCAGTGGATTATTTTGTGTTATCTCCTATACATTGCATGCTAGGTGTTTGACCAAATGCCCCATAGAGATTACTTTCCTACTCTCCTCTTTGTCTTGGATATCATCTATGTAAGACTTTAATGTCAAATGGATAAGGTAGCAAGATATCAAAGAAGGTGGCCGCCCACCCGATGATGACTACCATTGACGCATGGTTTCCACCTGCTTTTATTTCTCCGATCATCAAATATGATGGCAATAGCTTATGCAGTATTATGTGCTAGTAAAAAAAACCTTTTTTTAGAAGACCTATCTTCTAATTAGTATCTCCATGCTCTGGTAATTTAAAAGAGGGAAGTCGTTTTGGATTGTTAATAGCTGGAATTGTAGCAGATGTTGTATGCTTGTAGTTTTAAGTGCTTAGCGATGCTTTAGATGTTCTGTCGTCCCTATTAGTATCTGGGAAATTTGTGCAATTTGCTATGTTGAGATTTGCTTTTCCATGTAGAAGATTTATCAGCTTTATTCATCATTTGATAAATTTTGCCAGAATTGATTTCTTGCCATGGTTATCTAGAAAGTATACCATGTCAATTCAAGTTTAGCATATTGAAGAATGTTCTTTGGTTTTGTTGAACTTTCTTCAGAGGTACCACCTAACAGAACCGAAATTAGTGGGGAATGCTATATTTTATTAAGCATTTGGATTTTCATTCTGCTTTCTGTAATGGATTATTTTGTTCTCTATGAGTACTACCATATTGTAAGAGTTGTGCTACTGACAAGAAATGACATGATATGTTAAAAAGTATAAGTTATATATATATTTTTTTAAAAGAGATGAATTAGATATTGTGGAAGAAATATGACGAAAGTTTACTTATAATAATATGTTGGGTGTGATTCTCCTAAAGTTTGGTTTCCTGCTCACATACTCTATTTTCATTAGATATTTTATGATGAGATGAAATAGAGACATCTAGTTGTAACAAGTTTGTGATCGCTTTATTATCATTCATCACTTCAAAGTCTTTGGAGATTTCCCTTCCTTCTCTTAATTTCAGTTGGGGTGTTTCACTTGAACTTGGATGAAGAGTTTTATGTAATATTGTTGGGTAGTTTCTTTGAGCTTTGGAGAGGATTATGAAGCTTTATACTAGAAGGTTTCTTGAGTTCTTTTGAGATGAAACTTGTAGATTGGATTTGAATTGGCGTAGGGTCTTATGATTCTCTTGTTGGATGGTTTTCCTTGAGTTTTGGAAAAGAGTTAGAGAATCTTTTTGTGCACGTTTGAAATGTGAACTCCTATTTAAATGTGATTTATGCTTTATATTGATTGGAATAATTCTCGAGTTTTGGAGAAGCATAACATTGGCTTTTGTTCTCTAATATACATGGTTTCATTAAAATTGCTTTGACGAGAATGCAGGGAATGATTTGGCATATATCTAAGACTTCATCTATGAAATTCAGAAGCATTTTCTCTTATACTTTTTTAGTCACTTGGTGTTGGAGAGTTTCATAAGTTGCTATATTGTTGAAGGCTTTATGAAAAGCTTTGTGAATTGTTTTGTATTGAGAAATTCTACAATATATTTGATGAATATTTTATGGCGGAAGTGGTCTATGAAACTCTCTTGTTAGAGAATTTTCATGAATTTACCCCATGTTAAAGAAACATATTATTTGTTTTGCATCGGAAGAAGCTATTGTGGATTTTGTATTTGGGAAGTTTTATGGATTGCTTTATTTGAGGGTTTTGTGTGTTGCTTTGATTGAAAGGTTCTTTGGATTGTTTTGGAGATTGAGGGCTTTATAAGCAATTTTATGTTTGAGAAGCTTGATGTTAGATGACTCTTTCAGTTCTCTTTTTACGGATGAATTTTTCTTCTCTTATTTGCTTTTGGTTTCAAAGATGAGTTTCAACAAGAATGTGAGTTGAAAATTTTACTTGGGCTTCGGTCTCAAGACTGGTTTTCTTCTCTACTGCTTTGAGTTTTATATGGGTTTGACTTGGATAATTGTGTCAAGTCTTTCGAGTATTTTCTTAAAACGTGGGAATAGTAAACAGCATCAAAATCCCCTATTGTTTGCATTTGGCTCCAATGCTGAATTGGAACCAAGGGTGGGTTAAAGGCATGCCTGACTTTGACAGGGCATGCCTATCAATGAGATGCTAACATTCCATAAAAATAATAAATAAAGACCATTTTTGTAACAATGTGGGGAGTCCTTAAAATTTGGACAGTCCTAAAGATCAAACAGCCGAGCTAACATCCCGAGAAAAGAAAAGGTATGTTTTTATTTAATTGTATTTTATTTTGATTATTTCCATATTGAACATGATCCTGCTCTCATCCAATTTTCTTTCTTTTTCTTTATTCTCTTGCGAGGTACCTGTGGGAAAGCAAAGAAGAAGCTTTTAAGAGCACTAGACGAAGGAGCTTGGACAATCGGATCTGAGCATCAGTCGCCCCCATTCATTCTGGTGGGGGTGCTACGAACGGAACCACCGGGTCATAGCCCTCAGTGTTGTGAGTTTTCTTAAAACTTAGATAGCCTCTAGGGAGCCCATCTGTGTGTACGTTCCCTTACCTTTAGGGCCCTATAGAAACTTCAATTCCTAAGTTATTTTCTTCTTTTACTTATTTTTAGATCTCTAAATCCACTTACACATATACGAGTGTCTAAAGGGTTAGAAATAAAATCTCTTTTCATTCCCTACAACACTAGTGTCACATAAGGACAAAAATTAAGGACTGAGTCTTATAAAACTTAGACTTAGGATGCATGCTCCCTCAGGATAAAAACACTAAACATAAAAAACACAGTGACACGTCACCCTAGGGCTAGTTTGCCTTAATTCATTAATAAAACAGTAAAATCAATCAAAATCTAAATCAGAAATGCATTAAAGCACTTAATCTTTAATCAAACTACAATCAACATACGAAATCACTAGGAGGTAGAATTTGAACATAAACTTGAACTAAAATCTAATTAAAACATTAATCACCTCTTAATTAAATATCAACTAAATAAATTTCATCAAAACAAACTCAAATCCTAGGAGTTATAAAATTGGGAAGCAAATCTAACTCGAACCTAAAAGACCTTATAATACCCAAACTTTAAAAATTCGTAACTAATTACAGAAAAATCTAAATCAAATAAATTAAAAAGCACTCAACTCTAATCAAAGTCTACTATTCATTAAAAATGTTAACTTTTCAAAAATCAACATAATTTGAAAAGTCAACTCTCCGGCCAACCGTAGTTCAATAATTAAGGCCCAAAACTCCTAAAATCATAACTTTGCCTAGAAAACTCCAAATCCAACAAACTAACAGTCTAATTACTCGTGGCAAGGTCTAGTATTTAAAAAAATACTAACTCCCCTAGACCCAACCTATTTCTAATAATGACCTTTTTGAACCCTCTTAACCTAGCGGATAGGTAGACCCCGGATCTTCTAAAATCTGCTAATATAACTTAAACTTTAAATATTACTACCCTTAGGATTCAAATGAATTAACCAAACAAACTAACTAAAAATGGACCCTAATTTACTAATATTTAAACTTTAACCAAACCCTCCTTTTCAAACTTTCAACAAATGTTAACTTAAAGTAACTTGAACTAACTACCCAATATAGAACCTATCCAAAGCCACACAAGCCCACTACACACACACATAGAATTATTTGTTAGGGCACCACTTCTAGTTCTAAGTTAGGCCGATATTTTACTTTTTTTTTTCTGTGATGTGACGCTCTTGCATGTGGCACGTGTGCTGGTTGATATGATTTGCTATGAGTGTTTATTTTATTATTGCTCTGTATTTTATCTGTAATGTGATGGATGATAGATTACCCATAGGCTAGGGATAATTTTAATACTGACGATGTTTTCTGCAGGTGGCCACGCTCATACAACGCTAAAAGGGGGCTAAAAATAAATAAATCATAAATTACCGCTACAGGTGCTTTAGCTGCTTAGCCCCCAAATAAATAAGAGCATGGCCAAGTGTGGCTGGTTTGAATACTTTTATTCTCATATATAATTGCTTATGATGATTGACTTTGATTGCTTAGGATAACCCTAAAGGAGAGTCTAGATTTTTCTTTTTAAATTCTGATGTAATGTGTTTGGTGTTAAGAGTTGTAAAAGTTTATAAAATGGGGCATTTTAATAGAGGAATAGGGATCCAAAGGGAAAAGAAAGTCCCTTAACGAGAAATTTCTTTTTATTTGGATATCCTACTAGCTGTGTACTACGAGAAGACTAAAAGAAGATGATCCACAGGAGGACTAGAGGATGAAGATCAAGATACAAAATGCCTCATTTTAAAACTTGCGTCATTCTGTAGGATTAGAATCCAGGTTGTTGTCGGTGGGGCCTGGCCACCATTACTTTTCTGCAGATCCTGGGTTGTACTTATACGGCACTTAACATGGACTGTGGACTCTTTCTTACTCTACTCTGTGAATTTATATTGACGTGTTTATTTTGTGTGCGCAGTAAAAATTGCCTGCTTTTTTTAGGTTTCTTTCTTGCCTGTGCTTGGCATGATTTCGCTAGGCTCTTTAGGAATAAAATTTTTCTACTCATAATTAATATTTAAAATTCTAAGAATTAAATAACATAGAAACTTAACGACCTAGGGGGTAGTCGAAATCATCCGGGGTCGCATGCATATCAACGCATTCTCTCCCTCCTTACTATAAGACACTTTCCTACCTATGGGTAGAGTTCAGATAATCTGACCTATGAGGATGAGGTGCTGGATTTGGGGAAGTCTAGTCTTTTCTAAAAAAATTATTATTTCTTATAAGCCTTTTTAAAATTCAATGCGTATTTGATTTGGATACTTGAACCAGCATGTATCGCATTAGAAACTAACTAAATTAAAATTTTAATTGCATTAACTCTAGGAGCAATCACCCTACATAAGTCCGAGGCCAATTAGAAAACTCTCTAGACGTCGGCTTCACTTTCAAGAACTTACATACCCACCCATCTTTTATAAAGACTGGACATCATAGATTTTATACGCTTAGGTGGTTAGCTGGCTTTCCTTTTCAGGCAGGATATAAGCCCGGAATGCATTAGCTAGGGCACGGGTGTCAGTGTTGCGTAGAACACTAAACCCACTCTAGATCTAGGATTCAAGGCTACTACTATCGGTGTCTCGTAGTACGCCTCATCGGTGGGTAAGCCTCCTTTCCTTCGGAGGCTACAAACCCTACATGTCTACGTCACACGGATGACGCCACTTCCATTCTTCTCTCCTGTATGCCTTGAGTGCATGATGTACTTCTTTTCTCTAATTTCTTCTCACTACCTTAGTCCCTCCGGGTGTTGATCTGAGCCATGTATGCTGACTAAGCCTAGTTGAACCTTTCTTCCCCTTCGAGTAGGATTTCCTAGTCTTATCCCCTTGTGCCAATCCCAATTTGGGAAGAATAATGTAGAATCCTTAATCGAGAGTATTCTCAAGCCCCAGATTGAGATGTAATTAACCACGGGGGCTTGCGCCCGTGGGAAATTGAATCCCACTTTCAAATAAACCCCACTCGAGCTGATGTATCGGGTGGGGGAAACCCGTTATGATGATAAGGTCACATATATTGTTACACATCGGGGTGTGCTGGTGAGAGCCACTATCCTCAATGGTTAATCATATGTGTGATCGAATCTACCCTCCCATTGGCCAAATACTGTCTCCGCTCGCGGGGCGGCAGTATTTCATGTTCTTTCGGAGGTCCACAGCATGCTTCTCCAATAAGTTAGTCGAACAATGTATAGGACCGAAAAGAGACAAAAACTTCTAAAATTTTAGCAAAAGCTATGACCACTAACTCCAACTAGTGGCCAAAGTGACGATCCTCACAACCGCCCTCAAAGACAATGGGCATTTTAAATATTTATTTGGATCGATATTGCGCGGCATGCCAAAATCTCCAAATAAATATTTAAAATTCCCTGTGGCATCAACACAAGTTCAAAATATAGTACAACACTGCTCAGAGTACAACATAGCTCATAATATAACACAGCTCAGTGTACAATATAACTCAGAGTATAACACAACTCAAGGTACAATAGGAGCAATACAGAAAAGAATAAAAATCCTCTATATATGTATACAATAATCATCATGAGGTATAAGTACATTGGGACTCAAGATACTACAAGAGTACAGACCATAAACAAGATAAGGACACATCAAAAGAGATGAGCCTATAAGCCCTCAAACCTGTTGGTAACCTTAGCCAAAGTTTGTAACTAGGGGTGTCAATTCGGGTCAACGGGTCGGGTTCAGGTCCAACCTGATTTGACCCGAGCCTAAACGGGTTGACCCGAACCCGACCCGTTTAGCTAAACGGATCAGGATTCTCAACCCGGACCCGACCCGCGCGGGTTACCAGGTTGACCCAACCCGACCCGACAACCCGCGGGTGGAATCATTGAGTCGCGACTTGGTGAGGCGTGGCCGCTGGGCAACTTGGCGAGGCGAGGTCGACTGGGTCAAGCGAACTCAGCGAAGGACCATCTTGGCGGGAGTGCGTGGAGCGGAGCAGCGGAGCAGACTGCGGAGGCGTGGAGCGAGAGTGCTTGACGCGACACTGTGGCTTGGCGACTAGCGAGGCGGAGGCGCTGAGTAGGAGTGCTTGACAGCGTTGACGCGACAGCAACTGCAATCCACTCATCCACGCGACGACAACTTAGCGACGGGACTACAGGAGTGCTTGACGCGATGGCAACAGTGGTGACATGACGAGACAAATCAAATTTCCGGGTCAAACGGGTCGACCCGCGGGTTGTCGGGTCAACCCGAACCCGACCCGTTTCTCAAATGGGTCAGAAATCCGAACCCGGACCCGATCCGTTTCACAAACGGGTTGACCCGAACTCGGATTTTTTCGGGTCAGGTCCGGGTCGGGTTTCGGGTCGTGTCAAAAATTGACACCCCTATTTGTAACTCTAACTGAGCAGTCTAAAATTGCTCCACGGCCTATGCTAGTAGAGAGTCAACCTTCATCATCTTCTGCTATCACTACAGGAAATTCAGACATTCCCGACAGTTTTTTCCGGCATTACCTATTATATTTATGACGGTTTTGGAAACTATCGACGATTTGTAAATAGCTGGTATAAACCGTGTAGGAAACATTTAACGGCGATCCTTTTCTGGTGGTTAGGATAACCGGTGACTTTTTAGTGGCATAAACGGTCGATAAATTTCAGCGGTCATAGTGCCGGTGACCGCCAATTAATCACCGGCAGCTTACCAGCTGAAAAAAATGCTGGTTTTACCAGTGGTCTGACCGCCAATTGATCGTCAGCGACCACCGGTATGTACCTGTGGCTGTTATATACTTCTGGCGGCTATAATAAGTTATCTGGTATCTAGGTTTCCAGCGGTAAACCGCTGGTTAGCCGTCGAAAACCTGTAGCATTTTTAAAAAAAATTTAACAGCCCCCCTCTATTTACTCAAATGTCCATAAATATGTACATAATTGAAGATCATTTATCACAAATATGGGAAACACGCTACTATAATCAACCCACAATTATAATACAAAGATAACATACATAACATTCAATTGAAATCCACAATAAGCATAACCAAATATTTAAATAAAAAGTTCATCAAACAAAATAAAGTCCACAATAAATATAACATATAAATCCACAATAAGATCTTCATGTCCTCGCTTTTACACAACAAGTTCATCAAACCAAATGTTTAAACCAAATGTTCATCAAATAAATAAGAGTACTAATCATCATTCGTGTCCTTGCTGCTTGGTGTTTCATGTGTTTGCTCTTGCTCTTTCTTCTTTTGATTTTCATCTCTATAGGATCACAACTCTGCTTGCATCTCATTTTGAACCTTTCTAATCTCTTCTATCTCTCTCGTCAAGGCTGTAACCCTCTGGCTAACAGTTTATTCAGCTCCACTAGGATCATAAAATGCTGATGAGGATGAACTGCCCTCATAAGCATAGCCTTGTACACCCAAGCCATATACCATCCCCCTCTGCCTTCCTCCAATAACATCTGACCATGTATGATACTCAGAATACTGGGTCGATCCTGAAGATGATCCCTCACCAGTAGACTGATGACTTTCCCAAACTCGTACAAAATTATTACACGAGAATAAATCTATATAAAAAATTAATATTAGAATGAGATTTTTTATATTAAATTTATATTCCTGAATTCCAAAAATTATACTCACATGAGCTTTTGCCTAGTTTGAGGATAAATAATATTTAACTATAAGGCATAAAAATCCTTACATAATACTAAATTACATTATATTTATCTTGTTTATAATATTTAACTATAGTGAGAGTTGCCTTAGATCCTTATATTCACAAAATGACAAGTACTTCTTTTTAAGTCACTATTTCCTATCGATTCATAATGACTTGCTATCAGCCCTTCACCAAAATGATACAACCTGACCCACTGATTTTGATTTGATATATCCAACTCTTTAAGAATTAGATGATTTATATATATATTTTTAAAAAACTTTCAAATAATTCATCTAAAATTGCAACTTATACTATCATGCTTAAATTGCATGATTTTTAATTGCTTACTGACCCAATTAACATGTCTGATATTTAGTTAGTATAATGATTAGGTGGACCTCCATAATTCAAGTTTACCTTAAACTCCCTCTCTAGTCTTATCAACAAAAAGAATATCATGAGCAAAAACCCTAAACACCAAGGTATAGACTCTAAGGTTGACCTCTATAAATCAAGTTTACCTTGAACTCCCTCTCTAGTCCTATCAATAAGAAGAATATCATGAGCAATAAGCAAACACCAAGGTACATCCTCTAATAAATGTCTAGTGAGAACATCCATGAGTAAAGCAAAAAGATATGGACTTAATGCTGATACTTAATTTAATCCAACCGAAATAGGAAAATACATGTTCAAATAATGTATTACAAATTTGAGAAAAAAAAGCAACCCTAAACTTTGTTTGGACTTGCCAATTGACGGCTTTCACGGGCGTGCTCGGATGCCAGAGTGGAGGCGAGATCATCGGCCAAAGAGAGTTCATCGGCGACCGGATTCCTGCGTAGTAACTCGGAGGTGCGATCGCAAGAGGCGGTAAGCGAGTGTCTGTAGGGAAAGTAACGTGAAGATATGAAGAGGAAGGCTCGGGTTGGCCAATATTAGGCCCATTTACGACGATTTTGACCGCCGAAAAAAAATTAATTAAACCGGCGGCCAAGGCCGCCGATACCAGCCATAGTAAAACATACAACCGGCAAGCTTATCAAGGGTTATTATACCGCCGCAAATTCTGACAGATTTTTATTAAAAATTACTGATTAATATCGACGGTTAAACTATCGGTTTAACCACCGTTATTACAAGCGGCTAAAGGATCGCCAGTAATCGCCGCATGTAATACCTTAATTTCATGTAGTGTGTAAAGATAGGTGGTGTTGCTCCTCCATCCTATTGAGACAGTCCCGTCGGTCATATCCCTCACGTGCACGAAGCATCCAGTACATCACTTGCCTGAGGTCCCTCCAAAGATCATGCACGTGTGTTGTCTGCCCGTCTAGCTCCTGAGTCATGATGAAAGAACTCTGACAGTATCTCCTCAGAGCCTCTACATAGTGGTCTAGTCTGTCGTGTATGTCATCAGCCCTCGCCCTGTGACTGGCAACCATCTCCTTCAACTGTGAAAGTGTAACTATGGTCTGGGTAATCGAGAGAGATCTCAGTTGCTAGATGTAGGACTCTGCCTCGTGGCACACCACCTCCCAGAAAAGTAGCTCAGTGGTGTCCACCCCAAAATCGGCAAGTAGGCCGAGGAGCCAGTCAGCTAAAGAAGTGAACCTGACCCAAGACTCTGGAGAGCTCAGGTCAACACTAGAGATCAAATCCCTTAAAAGCTCCACCAAGTGACTACATCTGTCGGTGGTCTTTGGGTTCGAAGGTAAGGGAGCGTGACAATGAATCTCTGAAGTATAGTTGAACCCCTCAGGCGCTACACAAAGAGTTACAAGCAATTAATATGATGATAAACATTATAATAATACATTCAAAATGAATTAACTTGTAATAAATATGTACCTGTAGAAGGGCCCGCAGAGTCGACTGGGTAACCGACTGGAATGGAAGAAGGGCCTACAAGGTCTGTTGAGTAACTCACAAAAAAAGGTGAACTCTGAAGGAACCATGTCTAATGTCGGCTGTGTATGTAGCGGCCTCTTAAAGAACTCTATAAGTAAGGCTGCACCGGCCCCTAAAGACTTGCATGGAAAAAATGATCCGTAGGGGTCTATTAGAAAAGAAAAGTCATCAGAAGGTCCTGGTGTATTGTACATTGTAAAGTCTAACCTCCTCGGCTCCTATGTACTCTCCCCCAAGGTCCCTGGGAGAAGGGCGAGCATCTATGAACCTCCTGGAAGCAGTAGCTCGCTGAACCGACGCGTTAGTGAGAAGAACGAGAAACCTTTGTGTAATGCAGCTTAGGTGCCATATCTGGAGCTCTAACTGGAGAAGGAGCAACAGCCCTGGTAGCAGTATAAGCCTTAGCACCTGCCCCTACACCAAAGAGTGAATCAAATTGTCATAATTATATTAAATTAAGCACTAGCAGGAAAGAAAGGAGAAAAGGGATAGGGAAGTACCTCTATTACCTGTAGTCTCAGAGAAACCCTGACGAGACCTCTGCCCCCTTGGTAACCCAAGCTCATATGCCCGACGCTCGTACCTCCTAACATCGTGCTCCAAAGCAGGTATGAAAGAATATCATACCCAAGAAAACTTGGTGTAACTAACTCCTGTGTGAGCAGACAGCTGAGCCAAAAGAAAACTAGAATCTATCTTAAATCTCAACAAGTGTAACCAAGTCAAGGCTGCAACATAGAAGCGAGTCTCTGGCGGAATGGCGTCCATGCGTCGTACATCTGTAACCCTTGGAGCTAGTGGTCATCCGCCCTAGGCCGTGGCCTGAGAAAATCCAAACTGTCTGGCTACCCTGTTGAGCTGGTAGCCCTCCAACGTCATGAAGCCACCCATACAGTGACAGTCAACCCAGGCTTATGCTGAGGAAATACTCAGCAACCGCCAAACTCTGTATGCTCAGCAACAAAATGTGCCTCTGTTGTCGATCCCATCGACAACTACTGTCCCCCTCATGTGGGGCGGTAAATTGATACTGTCAGGCTAGTGCACTAAAGAGAACCTATCTGCAACTAAGTGTGGGGTA
Organism: Dendrobium chrysotoxum; assembly: GCA_019925795.1. NCBI lineage: Eukaryota > Viridiplantae > Streptophyta > Magnoliopsida > Asparagales > Orchidaceae > Dendrobium > Dendrobium chrysotoxum. Next base: position 80,030,467 of record CM034300.1, on the reverse strand, counting down.
AAGAAGAACAGTCAGATCCTCTCTAAATCTAAAGTGGAGGATGCATGGGATAGCTGCAAAACTGTGGGGTACCCTCTCTACAAGAAGTAAGTTGGAGTCTCTAGACAGGAAAAAGCACCCTGGACATGTAAGTGAACCCAGGCGTACAAGTACTGCCATGGTAGAACTGAATCTCATACCTCCAAGGAGCTAGCCTTAGAAATGGTCCGTATGACCTTATACACTCTAGCAAGAATGGCAGGAGTTAAAGTGAGTCTCTGTCCCTCTGACAACTAACTAGCTGTTAAGAAAACGCTGCACTTTAGAGACCCTATCTTGAGTGAAAGTACAAAAGTGTTGAGCCAAAGTGCTAAAAATCCTGCTAATAGTAGGTGCTTATCAACATCTGCTAACCCATGAAAAGTACAACCAGTAGAAGAAGAGGGCTCGACGGCCTCCTTTGACAGTGGAGTCCCGCGCTGCAAGGCACGATGAAGTCAAGTAGTGATGTCGTAGCAGGGGACAGGTACCTCTCCTAAAGGAAGCTACTGACCCAGATAACTGAGGGCATGGTGGCTCGAGAACACATCGGTAAACCCCATGCTGACCTGTAAGTCTGACTGTAGTACTATAGAAGCCTGGGGTAAATATCTGGCAATAGCAATCTGCCGCTCCTGTCACCATCCGTTAAGGGAACCTGCTGAAATAACTGTTAGTTTGGAGGGATGCACTCCTCAAAGCGGTAACCAAAGACTGGTAGACCGGACACTGTCTGTAGGTCTGAGAGCATCACAGTGAGCTCCTCTACCCCGACCTAGCACATATCTCTGATCGAGTCCCAAAACTTTACCAAACTGTGAGCCCAAGAAGTATAGAGACGTCCGTAGTTAAATAAAGAGGTATAATTAGCCTCATAAATCCCAGCCTCCTATAATGTGCCCCTATGCGTATGAAGAACATACCAGGCCCAGCAAACATACCTGCTGACCAGGCTTTGAACCTACCCAACTGCTGAGTCCCTAGGCCACTCCAAAGGTGACGACTATAACTGACGGTGGCTAAGGAGACTGGACTGCCCAACTGGCTCAAGTGTATCTGCTGCCGGCACTAGAACATCACAAGTACCCCAGCCGACCTATGCCACAGAAGTCTCTAATAGGTGGTACTCCCCGTACTGTAACCTAAGACTAGTAACCTACCTATCAGGGTCCTCGAACTCCATTGAGTCTGCATCACACTCTGCAAGCAGAGGGAAGTATGTAAAGAAGCTGTGAAAGGTATCCTGTCCCCATAATATATCCTGGTGCTGCTCCAATCTGTCTCATATATCAGCACTATCATGAGGGTCCTACCTGTCAATAGCCTCCAAAATGGTGGCCTCACTAGGCTCGCCCGGAGGTAAATCATCTGGCGGCTCCAAATGGAACAATTTCCTGCACCTGTAAAAGGAGAAAATGTGTCAAAAATAGTTATAAAAATAATAAATACATGAAAAGAAAGCTACCGAGAGTCCGTCAACCAACTTGTAATAAACGTGATATGCTTTGGATGTGTACCATATTTGTTGGGGGGTATTTATAGACCCCTACAACTCAAATCATGTATAAAAGGGCTAAAATGACGAATCAAGTAGCTTGTGGGTTAGTATGATGTATCACTTGAAGGGTCAAACAATCTCTGATTTCCAAATGGATAGTATCATTACGATCAAAACATCAAATTCTGCTAGGTCGAGGCACCTCATAGTCAAATCAGATGAGATCGATCAAAAGAGATGACCGACACTCAAAATTAAAGTGCTACGCTAGTCAAATGATGTTAGATTGACAAACAGACTCCCTCATCGCATCCAGAACATTGTCGACATTTAGAATATATGACTTCATTGACTAATTGGGATCAGCCAAGACGGTGACACAAATCTCAAGGTGATGACATGAAAATCCAGGTATTTAACACTCGACGTCACCCAAATGATCTCTGATTGATAAATAAATTACATGGTTGTGTCCAAAACATTATCTATAGTTAAAGTATATATCTTATTTAATCAATCGGGATCATCCAGAGTGGTGGAATAGATACCAATGCAATGGCATGTATATCAAGAAAAATTGGCCTCGATGTTGCCCAGACAAAGTCTGATCATGAAATAGACTTCATCGTTGCATTCAGAATATTGTTAACCTCTAAAAAACTATATTTTGTTTATTCAATTTGAAGCATCCGGATGTGTGGCATAAATTTTGAGTCAAATCAAGCATTTCAAGAAAAAGGTTTCTCGACGCTACCCAAATGATATCTGATTGATGAACAGACTTCGTCGTTGTATCCAGAACACTGTCAATACTCTAAATACACTGCCAATTTATTCAATTGAGGTTACACATGCAAATTGTGGTGGTTCTAAAGCAACTACAAACATTTTGAGAAAAAAAATTACCTTTGCGTTGCTCAAATGACGTCCGATAGAAAAATGGACTACGTCGTTGCAATCGAAATATCGTTAATACCTTAAATCCACTATTAACTTGTCCAATTATGATTATTCGATGAAAATTGACATGCATTACGAGTTGAAATATGCACGAATCTCAAGGTGATCGCACATATTTTGAGATGAATGCACCTTAATCGAGACCCTTTTGGGACAATCATCATAGCCCAACCATTTTGATTTATTAATAATATTAATAGTAATATTTTATTATTAAATATTATTATTAAATCTAATAAAACCCAAAGTCAAAATAGATTTTAAATCTTAATTAATACCATTACATCGTCTGTGCGAATCCTCTGCTAAATCCCTAAAATCCCACACCCAGCACCTCGATGGCTGCCTCCTTTTCATGTTAAAATGAGGGGCTCTTCTCTACTTTTTTTGGACACACACCAAGTAACAAAAGAGGGAAGGGGAGATTCTTCAAACTCAAGTCTCCCAGTGGCCGGCCTCTATTGGATTCTTCTGGTGTAAAGCTCGAGCCGTCTCCCTCCTCCTTAACTCCACCAAATACCTACTTAAACCAGAAGCCTTCACCCTTCAGCTAGCTATATCCTCTTACTCTCATCCTATCTCCACAGAACTAGCTCAACCTGCTCCTTACAACTAACTTGTTATCCACACCTCAATCTCACACAAGCAAGGTAAGAAGTTGTCCATCCCTATAGGATCTTCTCCTTGCCATAACTTGGACTCCTAATCCCTTTAAGTGCAAAAAAAAGAACAACAGCTCTCTGTCAAGCACTATCTGTTCCCTACCTTTTCTTCTGCATTAAGCTCGGACTCCACACCAAGTGGTAATTGTTGAACTCCTAACCTCCTGTAAACTGCTAGTCCAACAGGACTCTTTAAAAGCTCTCTAGAGAAAGAAGACAAAATAGTAGCAACTTTTCTTTTTATTTATCCCATGTGAACTATCCTTACATAAAAAAGGAGGAAAATAAATAACCTTTACCTGCCCTAATACTTAGTTGTGATCACCCCAACAACCTATTTAGTACAATACTCTTAACTTCCACTGAAATCCTACAGCATATCACAAATTCTCTTAAAGCCCATTTGCCTAGGCCCACATAGCAAATTGCAACTCATATCTAGAGCAGCCCCACATCAAATCATCCAAGTATAAAAAGGCATTTCTTCCTTTTGATTTGTCATTTTATCCTTCTACCCATTTATCATCACGTTGTTGGTAGCTCACTAACATTAGTACCATGGTTAACTTTGCTATTAGCAATATTGATGTTAGTGTCTTTAGTGATAATATTATAGCTTATAATATTATTGATATCATCTCTAGTGTTAATATGTTATTGTTATTAAGGAAGTAGGAAGAGTAATACGCATGCATTTATGTCCTAAAAAAAAAGAAAATGAGAAGGGGGGGAGAGAAGTCCACATCTATGTTGAAAGAATTTGAGCCATGTTACTGTTGTTAGTTATTACTGTTATGGTTGCTATGGGTTAGAGTAGTAATTATAGTAAGTGTATTATTATTAATTAGTTGTGGTAGAGATAATAATAATGATGATTGTTGTCATCGTTATTACTATCATTATCATCAATTGTAATAATTATAATGCTTGTTATGATTATCATGATGGAAATAAAAGGGAGCCCGTATTTTAACTCATATATCTTGCATATTGTCTCGTCATCGACATCATCTTGTAAAGGTATAAAATCACTTAACTTAGAAAACTTATTCTCGATGCTTGCAGTGCAACGAACAACCACCCATGCGCACTTTCTTAGCACATTGGGAGGAAATTCATTATGGTGCTCGTGATAGGGCAGGTAGTCTTCCAAAGTCCTATTTTTGGTGTTTGCAATGCGCCGAGAGACCCCCTTTGCATGGTTTTCTTGGCATGGTGGGAGGAAACTTGTTGCGATGCCTACGGCGAGATGGGTAATCCCTGTGCTCACTTTTCTTAGCACGACGGGGCAAAACATAAGTACCCGTACGGGGAAATAACTGTGTTTTCAAATATGTACTTTTGAAGACCCATGCATGCCTTTCTTGGCATGGTGGGGACGAAGACTCTTGTAGTTTCTCCTAAAAAGGGGACACGTCGGGAGGCTGCCGAAATTTCATCTGAAGCGCACAAGAACTTGGACAAATTAATATGGGACTTATGAACTTGACTTGGAATTAGATGAATAAGGACTTAAATGGAACTTGATTGAATAAAAAGAAATGACTTAAGTGAACTCGAACTGGACTTGATTTGAATTCAAAAGGACAACAGTGAACTTATTAGAACTCAAAATGACATTGAACAAATAACATAAAACATAAGCTTTGACCTAAATTGATTAACAAAAGACTTGACTTCAAATGGACATCAAGGAATCATATTCAAGTGATAAATAATTAATCAAAGCTTAATTTGACAAATATACAATGAAATGAAAATGAGAGATATTGAATGATGATTGAAGAGATTCAAGCACATATTAATAAATGAATAACAAGTGTCTAAATGACACGATGACTATCATTTACTAATAAGAATGTGTAATCTAAACTATAAATAGATACACAAGGCTATCCTAATAAAGGTTGAAGAGAAATATGCAATTCAAGTGCAAACAATAATTCAAGGCTCTCTTCAACAAGCATTATTATAAGTGATGATATGAAACGCCTTGCTCATGAATAACAATCAACAGGAAGTGAATAAATGTTGCGAATAGAATATGTTTGTTGCAAGAAATGCTACGAGACTCTCAACTCATCCATGAATTAAATTGCAAATTTAATATCAACAGTGATAATCGAAGAGAAACCTTTATCTCATTCATATTTATGGGAAAGGTATGATAATTGGAACAAATGCATTGATGTGCTTATAAGCAAAGAGCAAGAAGATTCAACAGCCAATGGAAATTACAAGACATGTGATGATCTACCTATGAATCATCATGCAAAAGTCCTTAATGAGTGCTACATCCAATACATGAAATAGTGTTGTTTATGGACGACAATAAGAGATACAAAAACCACACATGCTTGAAGAAATTGGTAGCAAAATGCAACTCGACCAGTAGTCAGTGACAAATCACTTGCATATAAGAGATGAAAGGGCGTACATCATAAATACGATAAGTCTTTAGTGTACACGAGCATTCATGTGAAATATTGCTTACAAGTAATGACGGAAGTCCCTTGTGTGAAGGACTATATACCTGTAGATGATAATCATTAACTGATAAATAAATGCATTAGCTCTTTTGTAAATAATGATTGTGGACCGGTTATAAGACTAAAAATCTCCTTACGATCGATGTTATCTAATTGCAATCAACAATACGGCAATGACAATCAAATACATTAATCAATTGTAAGTAAAGGCTGATGACACGTAGCAAATGTAAGCATCTACGGGCCGTTATAGAAGACCCCTCGTGTACCCAACATGTCATCTATGGGCAAACACAGAAGGGTTACAATATATACGAGCTTCTACAAATTATTATAGAAAATCCATCAAATATTCTAAAAATGCCCCTACATGTGCACTATAATTTATTTGCACATAGGTACACCAAAATACATATGTAACAGTACACCCGTATGGACCCCGACGAGCGTGTTATGGGTATACACGTGATGTCTAGGGATGCTATGTAGGTTAATAAATTTGAACCCGATCCTCCTAAGCAAGTAAATAAAAGTCGATAAGGTTCAACAAATAATTATAAAATTCCCCCAAACACCCGCATGGGCCCCGGCAAGCGTGTTTTAGATACACACGTGACGTTTAGAGATGCTGCGTGGGTCAATAAATGAACCCAAGTTCAAGCCTGATCCTTCTACATGGATAGATAGGAGTCGATATGGCTCAAACTATCAAATAGATATACGGTCAGGGTGTCGACCGAAATATCTAATTTATACGATCATATTAGGCATTCAAGGTTTGTAACAAAAGAAATTCATCAATAATAAGCATAAAGCCTACAAAACTCAATCCTCTGTTGACAGCTTGACATAGTTGATAAGGTTCAATCCATAAATGGAAATGACCCCATACACCCCGATGATGGCCGTGTTTAATGTAGATCTCAACCGGAGGGATTAACTCCAACCATTACAAATTCCTTCTAAGCTCCACTAAAATACCCATAAAAAAGCTAAAACTCCAAAAATTCCAAAATTCCAAATATTTAAAACTGAAATAAACTATTAATCACTTAAAGTAAAATTTATCTACCCTCCATAATTATTTATCGATGTGAAAAAATTTGAAAATAACTTCAGCTCATAAAGAGCTAATGCCTATTCGAAAATATCACAAGGATCCATTCTTAAACAACCTCCTACCAGTAAGGACGTGGTACGTATTCTCTAATCGATAGTTTCATCGCTAAATGGCACTATAGGATAAATAATTATGACCTAGGGCCCTTTGAACTGAGTGATTTTACCATCAAATGGCACTACAAAATAACGATTATGGCTAGAGTCAATACGTTCCTTAGTGGCATCAAATCATTGAGATATGAATCAATATGATATAATCGATAGGGCACAAAGCCCTCTGTTAGCTAAGCTGGATTCAAATCTATCCCCTTAGGCAAATACCCACCCAGGTCTACAAGATTCCTTTGGATGAAGTAACCCATGGCTGTCGATAAGGATCCTTCTGTCAGGTTGGGTCAACTACCTCCTCTGACTAAGTAGATTAGGGACTACGATGGCTCGGGATGATGAAACCATGGGATCTTGATAGGGTCCATCCATTCCCCCACCATTCACTTTAAGTATAAAATGGTGAAAGTTCTATTTTAAATATTCAATCTCACATGCCAAACCCAATGCTGCTACTATATGCCAAATAATATGTATCTCTACGTATATGATTGATGAATAGCCTTAATGAAAGTTCTCTCATTACCAGGAGGGGTAATTAACTCAGGGGCTTGTGCCTATAGGAAACAAAAACTCAGATCATAAAGTCCTCATAAAATGAGGGTGAAATCTTTGGGTAGTGTCTCATCTACAAACCAATCTGCCTTCCAAAATTTACCCCAAAACTTAGTCCATTAAAACTCCCCCGAAAAGCATACGGGGGAGGCCGGGGCCAAATTTTTGGAGCCCACATACTCCTAAAAATCTCTTTATGAATAGATTTTCAAATTCATTAAAAGTTCTTATTGAACTGTTGGGCATATCAGCATATCATTCAAAAATAATGCCTAAAAGACTACTAACAAACTAGCAAAATAGTAGAGCATCTGACCCTCTTGTATTGCAACAACTTGCTTGGAAGTGGGCTAGATGATGTCTTGGATTTTTTATTCCAGTAAAAATCTTAAAGGACGGTGGCACAAAGCCCTTTGGATAAGGGACTAAATCATATTCCTCAGGGTAGGGTCTACCCTTTAGAATGGATACGGTCCCTTGTGAATGGGCTAATGTCTCCCTTAACTGATCCTCAATCATCTTTTTGATGTCCTTCTAAGGTTGTATTGGAGGGACTGAAAAGATTATTGGTTGAACCGGTGGAACTACTGGCTGAACTAGAGGAACTACTGATTGAATTGGAGAAGTATTGGCATTGACTCAAAAATCTTCACACTAGACTTTAGTTTTTTGCTCTGATCAGTCACTCAAGTTGAGACTGTTGTGTTTTTGCCACCTGCTCTTGCATTTTCTTGACTTGTAGTGACATTTCTGCAACTTGTGCTTCTAGATTTTTTATATGTTGATCATCACCTTTTACTCTTATTGAGTCATCAGAATCTGAATCAATAATAGCTAAACTTTCATCTTCACCAGAGTGATATTTACTAGACTCACTTTCCTTAGCTGAAGCTCTAATCTCAACCATATAAATGCTACTAGTAGTTTCATCTTCATTTGCTAACAGATCATCAAGTTCTGGATTAAAGGCTTCTTCTATTTCTTTCTACTTAAGAATATCTCTGATTTCTTATACTACCACATCGATTGGTCGGTCATCAACTATCTCAGAATCGACTGGTAAGTATCCCTTATAATTTAGTATTTCTTTAAACACCATATGATTAAACTTGAAAAGAATGTCTTGTGTTTGAGATTTTTTATAGAAGAAGGTTCTTCTACTATCTGATCAGTCATTTGTTGGTCTATATCTGGGTTTATCCCTTCCCCTTTGACTGTCCCAAGGTTGGTAGTTGGAAAGGTGGCATCCTCTACTGTGTGAGGGACATCTACTTTAAAAGGTGATGAAGGAGCTTGAAGGGCAATAACTCTTACATCAGGTAGGGTAGAGTCCTTAGATCCCTGGGTAGGAAGCTTAGGGACATCATGTAAAATCTAGATATCCTCAATTTTATTGGCTTTCTTAGGAACATAGTATTTTTCAGGAGATTTGGGCCTCTTGCCCTTAGCTTTAATAATTTATTTATTCTCGTCTTAATCTCTAACCTTAACCACTATTGAAGCCAACTTTGTAAATTTGGGAGGAGGGATCAGTGGCCTACCAAATCTAGTAAGTACAACCAGCCTGTAGTATCTATCGACTAACACATATGTCACTGGTTGTTTGATAAATTTCTTATTCTTTCAAACAGGTTGGGGAGTTAAATTCTTTGCTTTAGATTTCTCTTCCTTAAGGATCTCCTTCTCAAATCTATGGGAGATTACCCCTTTCAGATGTTTGACATATTGCTCTTTAGTTTCCCCTGCCTGGGCGGCACATGTATGGATTATATTTCTCAACATTTTGGTCCTTTGGAGGCGCTTCTCCTAAGGAGTTCTTTTGGTAGAGTAATCGATCGGGCTTAGTGGGGAGTTAGCTATCCTAGCTGCCCTCTCCTCCCTCATAGCAGTAGTAACGGGGTAGAAGCGACTCCCCTTAAGGAGTGGAGAGGAAGCAGGAATAAGGAGCTCCTCATCAGCCTCTAGCTCAATCTGGTCCAAAGCTTTAAGTTGATTAATTTTCTTGGATTTGGCTATCTTCTTTCTTATTCTCCTCAAATAATTCTTACGTTGGTTCTTGCTTGTAAAGAGATTTTAGACCTCGATCCCTTCTCAAAAATAGACTTAACTTCAAAAATATTAACAGGGGACTTCACTTTCTCTTCCTCCCTAGCAGAGGATGGAGTGGGGATAGAGACGATAGTTACCTCCTTTTTAGGATGGAGAGAGTCAGTTCCTGATCCCATAACCAACTCTAACATAGGGGTGTCCAATTTAACAGCATCTGATTCAACTAATTTGTTTACATTTATTGATAGTTCAAAAGTCTGAAAACTCAAACCAAACTAAATTGTATTTCCAAAATCAATTTTTTCATAAGTCAAACCCTTCTCGAAGGTGAAAATCAGCTTGCCGGCTATTGAATTGAAATTGAGTTTTTGGAATTTGAAAGAAATTTGAATCAGATATTTTTCTTTTTGAAATTAAATTTTAAAAAATCATAACGGATCCTATATTTTATTGCATATACTGAGTTATAAGACTTATAATCCAACATGTGATAATAAAATACAAAGATTAGTTATGTTTTAAAAGGAGTTTAAATTTTTAGTATACATGCTAAATAATAAAAGAACATTGTAGGATAGCATATGACAGTGATAATTCAAGACTGAATTTTAAAAGGACTTCATGATTTTGGAAAATGATGAATTTTTTATAAATTTTGAAAGTCAACATGTTGAGTTTTTATTCAACGTGTAGGTTTATAAAATTGGCAAGAAAATTTGATGGAGTTGTTGCTTGACTCTCCCACACCATTAATTGATTTAGGGGTGAAATGTTAAAGCTTAGATTTTTAAAAGATTAAAGATTTTAAATATAATATCAATGGGACTCTTTGTAATTTTAAAACTTAACATATTGAGTTAGACCTAATAATGCAGGTTCATAAAACTAACATGGAGGTTTGAAGAGTTTGACTTGATACTATCGCCCCGCGGGGGTAGAAGGTTAAAGTCTATTTTTTATAGAGGTTTTACCTCTCTTGTTGATGTTGGCAAAGCTCACCCAAGGAGGAAATGAGTAGAAGGGCCAACAGAAAGAAATATAGTTAAAACTACCGATAAAATAAAATTTATGCTGTTATTAAAGATGAAGAGAGAAATTAGGTCCCACCAAGCGTATAATTTTTTTGTTTGTTTGGAAAGTTGAAGTTTTAAAAAAGGGATTTTAAAAAAAAGACTTAGTCTTCTTTGGAGAACTTGATTTTTTGGATTTTCAGTTTTAAAATCGAACATCTTATTATGAATGATATACTACTTTGGGAGGCAAAGATACTGTTCCCTAATAGGTTCAGATATTGAAGCTGAAAATTTTTATCCTGATTATAATATTTGAATTCAGGGAAGAATTTCATATAACCCCAAAAAGTCAAAAATGAAGTTTTATCAATATTTAATCTCTGTAGTCTAGATGATAAATCATTAATTTTATA